>LPNX010915122.1:0-101446 GCA_001517045.1 Pseudotsuga menziesii | reverse complement strand
GCCTATCTGCTTTTTCTGCTTTATTGCCTGCTTTTTCAGTGTTTTAAGGCACATGGGAAAGCTAGACTAGGTGAGGTGAACTTGTTTTTTGTCCTACACATAATCCTCTCTTTTCTCCATGAAAAAGCATGTATGAGCTGCCATTCCACCACTCTTTAGCTTGCCTATGCCTTTTTTCCAATTCGTGATCTCCATGACAGATTTGGGATCCAGCTTTTACACCTATGGGGGATTTGCTTATTTTTGGTGAGCCTGCTTTATGCTAAATTTGGATGCTTCCCCATGCATTCGATTTCTTCATGTATTCTATTTATTCAAAATCCTATGATATTACAGGTTTGGCTATTGTACACTCAGTTAATATAATTTTGTGTTACAGCTCCATATTCAGTCTCCATTGTTAGCAATTTTGCATGATCAATTGATAATTGTTGTGGGTAAAATTAATCTACTGCTGGCCTGAATTTCTACATGTTTCTGGGACCCTGAATCATTGTGGTGAGGGATATGTTGTGGCAACCAATCAAACTAGATATCCAAGATTGGGTGGAATCCAAAGAGTTAGAGTTCGCTTGAAGAGAAAGCGAAGGATCTGAGTGGAACTTAACAGAGTGTTTGGGACGATACATCTACAAAGACATCCATGAGATTTTATTTGTAAGTTTCCCATCATGTTGCATGAATGAATATCTAAGTTAGCGACCCAACAAACAAATTTTCAAGGTGGAGAACCAAGGGAGTGGACTCCCCAGTTAATTGAGCAACTAGAAGAAGTAAGAAACCCTGTGTCGAGGGCTATATATTTTTGGATAGATAGTATCCTAGAGGGATATATTACCGAGTTTGTTGTTGAAAGAATAACCTCATATAGTGAGGCAGAGCAAAAAAAAATTCAAGGCCCACACAGTAGATATTTGTCATCTTTAAAGACGTGGATAAAAATGTCTGTATGTGAAAAATGAATTCTATGAATGTAACAAGATTGTATAGAAATAGAGTGGCTATGTCTCAGCAGAAATCTAAAGTGAGATGTTCCCAGAAGATAGTGGAATTGAACTAGAGTTAGGCTTTTTAAGGAGTGGAAGAAGATTCAGGTCTTACAAGCGAAGAAAAACTCTGTTAGGAAGAGGGAGTTGCAACACAAATAGAGAAGAAGAAGGCTACAGTTTTGTTTCATACTTAGACGAAGGGTCTTGTGACGAAGAAGAGGAATACCAACCAATATATGAATGAGACAAAGAGTCAAAAGAGTTGACTGAATCTTCAGAATGAGAATGTGGTTACAACTCTCCTACAACACCACATACTTCACCAGAGGTAAGATCACGAGACTTATCTCCAAGTAATTATGCAAATACGAGCAATAATAACGCTGTAAATAGCGGACAAGCAAGTCCGACTAGCCAAAATTTTGTTCTGACAATACCAGCAGAAAATACAATGGATGGAGATGACATTAAGTTACCATATTCAATGGAAATGGGTTGGAAGACCCAAAACAACATTGGTTCCTTTGCGAAGCTGTCTGGACTATGCGACATATCTAGAATGAGAATATCAAGAAAGCACAGATGATCACGACTCTGGGAGGTTGTGTGCTTGACTAGTATATGAAATTTCACATAGTACTAGTAGTATTTGTCCCAAGAACACTCAATGAGATTCGAGAAGGGTTTTATAGATGAGTTTAGAAAGCCAACGTATGAATCATAGTGCATCACTGAAATCAAAGAGATTAAGTAGTTACCAACAAAATTTGTTTGGGACTTTGACCAAAGATTTAAGACATTGATGACCAAAGTGATCTTCCAAATGTTGGATGTACAACACAAGGAATGTTTTATTGTCACCTTGCTACCACATATCTAAACCCCATTGATGCAATAGAATATTCTATCACAGATAGAGGCTATGGAAATATCAATGAAATTATAATCCTCACCGGTTGGAGATACTGGCTCGGGAATGATGCAAATTCAGTCATAGATGGGAAACCTCACAGTGAAACTCCAAGACATTAAGAGAAGAAAGGAATTTAAAGAATAACTATGGTGTATAAGATGCAAAATATATGGACACCATAAAGATAACTTTCTGGCACTCATGAACTATGTCGCAGCAGGCACGCCAAACCTATTAAACACTCAAGGAATGCCTTAGTGTAGAACGCAGGGGATTCACGAACGAGGCAATATCATATCACATCCATTCATATTAGGGGTTTGAATACTCTTAGAAAACTCAAAAATATATTGCCACATATTAAGGGGTCAAGGGGGGTTTTTAATTAGAAATAGTAATATAAATATTGGGGATTATTTTATTTGGGTAGGTCGAGGAACAACCTCCAAATCATGGGTTAAATTCATACCTCCAAACCATGGGCTCAATTTATACTTCCAAATCATATGTTGGATTCATATACATCCTAGTTTTTGCTAATGAATAACCTCCAAATCGTGGGCTAGATTCATACCTCCAAATCACGGTATGGATTCATATCAATCCTAAATATTGCTAAGGAATAACACCCAAATTGTGGGATGGATTTATACCTCCAAATCATGGAATGGATTCATATTAGTCATAGTTTCTTGAGTGCTCAAGTATTATTAGCTATCCAACTTTGTGTTGTTGGAGAAAGATCAAAGAGGACTTCAATTTAAAAAGTAGCAGTTCATGTATTCTTTTGTGTTGGGAAAAACACTAGAACTAGTTTGCCTTCCTTTGCATGTTGACTTATTGATGTGTGCCTTGGATGTATCATTGCTTGCGTTCAATCCTAAAAATAACATTTATAATTGTAATTGCAATTCTTATATGCAAGGAATATGTCTTAATATTGTATTGGAACTGACATGAACATATGTGAAAATCTAAATCCTTATTTACATACCCTATGTGTTATTATTAGCATGAAATGGTATCATATTGGTTTCACCATATGTGTATCTTTATAACTATTGCATGCTTGAAAATTAATAATGGATATTTTTCCCTCTCTTGTAGAGATAAAAAAATAGATATAACCCAATAAAATGTAACTAAATGTTGTTAATTCCCTTGATTGTAAGAATAAACGTAAAGGAAGTGGAGGAAAATATTATATGTTAATCTAGATTCAAACATCTATGATGTTTGTTTTGGTAGGAAGGTAGGGAAGTGCATCCATGAAAGGGTTTTAATTTTGAATTTTTATGGAGTTTAATTTATTAATCTTATAGAAAACATGATATATATATGGCTATACTTGTATTTACATTATATAAAATTGGTGGATTAGCAGAGTGTGCCGTGAAACATCTGCAATTCTCATATTTTCTAAGCATTGCACTAACTATTGGACTATTAGACTTTTAGATTCTTTATTACATTGATCTCTTGAGTTAGTTTCCTTTTACAGATTTTTCCTTCCCCAGTACTATTTCGTTGGGTCTTCCACTATACAATGCTACAAATTGATCAATCACCTATCCAATCTCGGTGGGATCATATTAACATTATAATATTATTTTATTTAACATAATGTTTTCTTATACTAATATGTGTTAGGGATCCTATTTGTTACAACTTGATAATTTGATATAAAGGGGGCAATAAAAATGGGTTGATAAAAATGTATACCTACATTATCCAATGAAAATAGGGGTTTTATTAATTGAGACGTATATTGGGAGGGGGGTTCAATAATAAAATTTTAGGATGGATTTTCCAATATTTAGTAAAATTAGGGTTATTCTTTAATATCCTTTGAACAGTCGTGCTATGTAACGAGTTCATCGAGTGAACCCCCCGTGGTGTAGAATATGCCAGACTAGGGGCCATAAGCCCGAATAATTTCTGTACTTACAGAAGATTGTAAGCACACCTGCTAGTCTGTATTGTAAATTTTGTAGATTAGTGGGTCATGATGAAAAATATTGCAGAGCATTTCAGCTACTGCAAGAAAATACGATGGATACCTACTTAATGAAAAATGATGAGAAGATGCAAGCTGAACGAGCAAAACCTCACTATTATCCTACTATTATAGCTAAATCCTGTCACCACCATGTGATAAGATCTTTAACACCCATGTTTGCCCTTAATCCTAGAACTTAGAGTGGAAACCTAATCCATTTACCAACTCTACATGAAAAAACTCAGAACCACACTTTCCCTATGGCCCATGAGCGGTACTTTTCCCTCATCACATGTATCCTATTTTCCATAAGTGGTGCCACCGCCTTTGGTCTTTGGTCCATAAGCGTTTCTCATCTGAACCGCTCTGTCATAGAAGAAGAAAAGCGGTACCTTGGGTAAAATGGGAAAAAGAGAATTTTCTCGAGGCTTCTAGATCATGATCCTCATGTCCTCCCTTATCCCTATCATTGTGGGTCAGTTGAGCTCGAGATCCCCCATCATAGGATCTTAGAGGCCACCTCATACACAAATATCTCAACTATACCTATCCATTGAGCCTTATAAATACAAGCTCATGTCCATAGTTGAGGGGGAGAACTCTAGAGGTATTGTTATGCTGTTGGATTGGCCACTTAGCCCAAGTCATTGTAGAGCATAGAGAGCAAAGTTGGAGCTTATGGGGATGAAGTGTTTGTTTTGTGGAGAAGCTCGTCGACACTAAGGCAATGATTGTAAGCTTCTCCATACATATTTAATGCAAAGCTTATTTCTGTCCCACATTACTGTTGTTTTGATTTCACATGTACATGTTGTTAGATTCCTTAGTCACTAACATGGATAAGTAGATGATTTTCTGGTAGCTTTGATGTGTTTGCATGTTTTATCTGTTTGTAGGTACACAGGTTCACAATCGAAGCAACATTCTAGGTGTCTACGACATCCAAGGAAGGTCTTCATCCTTTGTCGTTCACTGATTTGTTCTAGATCTGAACCATTCATAACAAAGGAATAGCTTCTGTCTGCAGAAGGTGAAATATTCCTAGTTACAAATATGGTGACTCCGCTGGGGAATAGTTACATATGTCAGTTGATCTGATCTTCCTCAGTTCTTGAAATCTTGTCTGAATCTAGGCTCCATCTCCAACTCTCATCATTCAGATCTGCTATCTGACTTAGTAGATTTTGGTTTGAAACTCTCAAATCTGCTCAGATCTGAAGCATTTTGACTTTTTATGCTCTTTGTTATAGTCAATCCATCAATTTTTACCTTGATATGATCTTTTTCTAACTTGATCTTTCATTCTCCTTTGTGTTTTGGATCTATATTGGGAACCTCTCTTATACTGTTGGTGAGAAGCGGTGCCACTGCTTGAATCCTATTAGCAATACGCGGTGCCACTGCCCGAGTCATGTTGTCCAGAAGCGGTGTTGGTATAGAACCACTCTGTAAAGTCCCTCCAGTGTGGTGCCAGGTAGGCCTTATTCCAAGACTACCCTTTTCTCATTTTTAAAAAAAAAGTTGAGTTGATGTGCTTTCAGCCCTGAACTGTCAGGCTTGTGTGCTAGAATCTAATGGTTTTGGTTTGAATTTCTGTGGTAAAAGATTAGTTTGTCTGAAGAATTTAAAATCTAGACTAGGCTTGTTGATTGTTCATTTTCTTCTGTGATTGTTGGTTGTGTTTGTGAAATGATTTGTTTTTTGAAAGATTAGGTGTTAATGAGCTCTCTTTTCATTTATGCTATATAGACTGAAAGAAAAACATTTAATTAGCATCTTGATTTCATTTTTGTTTTCATATAAGACTTCTTTTTTCTTGTTTAAAAAGAAAATTTTTGACTGAGATTAGGTCATCATCATTAGCGAGCATAAGGCATTGGATCTCTGACTGGCCTCACAAGCTTTCAGGTTCTTTGTGTTACTTTGTCTCTTTTGCATCAATACTATCTCACCAAAATAAAAAAATATTGTAGTTTTAAGTTAGATCTATCTATGCTTTAAGGAAAATTGAAAAATAGAGTGCATATGCATATGGTGTGATTCTTGTATTTCTTTTAGGAAAAGAGAATCTTACCCTTTCTTGATTGCTTTCTGAAAAGAGAAATGAGTTTGGAAAGTGTTGCTTGTCTTTGATTTGTTCAAGATTGTTGTTTGGAAAATTTTGGTTTTGAAACAAAAGAAAGTCCTCTCTTTCCCTCCCGTAGGTAGGCATACCACGAATGGTAAAGTGAAAAATTTGCATATGCATACTGCATGGTTTTACTTTTTCTGTCAAAACTCCATGCATTCACCTAACCATCCACTTTAAAATTAACGGTAGTTATAAGTTAAAATTCACATAGCAATTTGAGTGATAGGTTAGAGACATGTTCGGGAGTCATTAAGCATAGGATTTGTTGTTACTCATCCGCATTACATCCCAGGAATCGCGCGGTTCTTCCATGTACTGTCAGTATATCGAACGGCCTTTCACATACCCTTGAAGTATATAGAAAGGTAATTCACGTACTCAATTATATATCGGAAGGCCCCTTGTGTACGGTTATGCACTAGAAAACACTACTACTGATTTGAGCTCCCACGTACCTTGCGTATATCGGGAGACCCCACTAGGATACCTTATCCATCTGAGAAAATCCCTTTGGCTGTATTGCTTGGAGTCATACACCAAAAACAACATCCAGGGAGATTACTACGCATGTACCCTTGAGGTATATCGCGAGTGGCACCTTCTTGACAATCTTGGTGAGAGACCTGACTATCTGAACTCCTCCTGTCATTAAGTTTTGCTTGTTGGACCTATAGCTTGAGTAGGGAAATTTTTGGTGTGTTTTCTAGTTTTTGAGACCCTAGGTTAGATAGGAGCTGTACCAACTGTCTGAGCTAAGATAGTACAGAATATTACGGGACTTGCCACCCGATTTTATTCCTGTTTCAAGAGAAAATCCAATGGAAGCTATCGACCAAGGAGCTACTACCACCTCCCAAGTGGGAGAGAATGTGGTTGTGGAAAGTGGAGGACCATATCCTTCACACTCGCCTCCCTTGGTCCAACAAACTTCTCAGGGTAATACTACGACTCATTCTACCATAGAAGGTCATGTTGATGATACTACTTGTCTGGATTATGGTCCCAATGCTCCATTTTGGGATACCTCTATAGGATAGGCCGTTGCCTCATTTGGCACCCGTGTAAACTCTTCTGTAGAAATAACACCATATGAAGAAGAACATATACAATACCAGGAAGCTATTCTCCATGCATAGGAGATTGAAAATAAAATATATGATATATTGGGCACACCACCATCACGATCCACAGCTGTTCCTGTGGGATATAATTCACTTGCCAATTCTATGAGACCCATTGAACCGATTATAGATCGCACAGTAAATCCACACAACCCAGGTCAAACTACCACCCCCTATATTACGTCTGTTCCCAATCCTCCCAGGTCTTCTGCGCCTAGAGCTCAACCTTCAATTCCTGTCTTTTCATTACCTTTTAGTGCCAGGGGGCAACCCCCGGCATGAACTATGTTATCTGGCACTGGAATTGTACATAATCAAGGACATACCTATGGTATAGAACAATCTATAGTTTATGTCCCTCCCACCCACACTAATGTGGCTAACCCCTCATCTAGTTCAGGTCATCCCTTGGGGGCACAACCTGTAACCAATCAAACCTCTTGGGGTTATGGTTATACAGCAAATCAAGTACCTATAGGAAACATTAATTATCCATCCAACCCTACAGGAATTCCTTATGTTGGAATTCCATGTCCTAGTAATACTTTCATGCCATGGGGGCAACCTAACTGGTCTTACATGCCAGCTATGGGAGGGATACCTATACATACTGTGGCAGGTGCCGGAGGACCGCCTCCTAGTGGCCCTCCCCCTCAGGGGCCTAATGGTCCTGGGGGGACTAGTGGCTTTCCTCCTTATGGTCCTAATGGTCCTGGTTCTCCTGGAGGGTCTAGTGGCCCTCCTCCTAGTGGCTTTGGAGGCTCTGGAGGTTCTCCTCATAGTGGTTCTGGAGGGTATGGTGGTCCACCTCCTAGTGTTCCTGGTGGTCCTAGTGGTCCCAATGGTCCTGGTGGTCCCGGAGGCCCTGGAAGTCCAAATGGTCCTAATCCTAGAAATCACCCCCTGCGAGCGAACCTTCCAGTAGTTCTTCCTCACAACAACCTGTTTATCAGTATACTTACGGTCCTACTGGTAACTATATGCCATATCAATATTACCCATATGTAGAACCTAACCGTCAGCTACCTTTCCTAGCAACTTTGGACTTGCTTGATTTGTCCAAGTTGATTAATGACCCCATTCAACATAACCCCTCGTGGCCTCCCATTCCGGTAAAGTTACCATCGGACATTCCAAAGTTCGATGGGAAGTAGGGAGATGATCCAAAAAACCATGTCATGACATTCCATCCGTGGTGTTCTTCAAACTCCCTTATGGATGATTTAGTTCATTTACGACTCTTTCAGTGAACTTTGACCACTACAGCTATGAAATGGTACATTGAACTTCCACAACATTCGTTTGTGGATTTTGGCTCATTGGCAACTGTATTTCTTATGCACTTTTAGCTTCCTATTCATTATGAAACAGGTACTGATCTCTTAACTTCTATGTGACAGAACACCTCCATCTAGATATCCGATCATATCCATGAGTGGAGAAGGCAGAGAAGAATTATTAAGGCTCATATTCTAGATCAATTATTAGCTAATTGGTTTACCAAATCACTGTTGCCTCCGATTGCTTGAGATGTGGCTATGGGCAGTGCTGTTACTGAAGAGAAAGCCATTAGTCAAGCCTAGTATCTAGACTTGGTCTATTCCCAGTCCAAAACTTTATATGACTTGATTCCTCAAGCTCCTCACCCAAGCATCGATACTACAAAGCCACCAGCATAAGTCCCTGTTGATGGGATTGTTGGTTCAATCCAGTCCCCATCAGCAGCAAAAGATACCAAGCAACCCCAAACTGCTACCCCTACTCCTTCAATTCCCAAGGTTTCCACCGAGGTCAATTCGATTCAGAGTATTCAAACCTCTGGCAATAATAAAAAGAAAGGTAAAAATAAAAATAAAAAACCTGGAAACCAATAGGAGATTCCAAAACCAACCAACAAAGATAATTATAAAGGGAAGAGAAAAGCAAAATATCCATGTCTGCTATGCGGTGGTGACCATTTCACAAAAGAGTGTCCCCGCTGGGATGAAATGACCCAATTTTTGAAAAGTAATCCTGCACCCACATTTCTCATGGATCATTTTCCCTCTCAACAACAACAACTGATAGACCACATGTCTAATCAAGGAAACTCTAGTTCGTCAGAGGAAATTCGTATGATGTCTTCAGATACCATTAGTTTGCAAACTCGTAGTCAGAACTATGAAAAACCCATAGACAATAAAGAAGACCATTCTTCTTCAGGGAAAGCTCCCTCTCCTGGTTCTCCAGAATCCTCGTCTACTGTCCCCCTAACCATCAAGAAACCTACTCTCGATATGATTTTGCATCCACCCAAGAGTACTCTTAAAAAGGCTATTTTTAATCCTAATTCCCAAGCTGCTCAATTTTATAATGTGGTTGAAGATCTTGCTCAGGCCCCATGTTTAATGTCTACCTTAGAAGTGCTCCAAAGCTATCCTACACAACGCAAAAATCTGTTAACTGCGTTAGGATCTTTAGACCTGGACAATACTAATCTGACTCATTTCAATGTCGATAACTATAAGTCTAGACTACCTCACAAACTTGCTTTCCAAATCATCATGAAAGTAGTCGGAAAGAAAGTATTTAGGACTGTCTTAGACAAAGGAGCTTGAACTTCGGTTTTGTCCCTGTCTTGTTGGAAATCTATTGGCTCTCCCGAGCTTGTAACATCACCTACGACTCTGAAGGCCTTTGATGGATGAGGTTTCCAGCCCCACGGTCTCATATCATCCCTTACAGTCGAGCTTGGGGGAAAAACTATTTCTATTGAAGTAGAAGTAGTGGATGCCCTGTTAGATTACAACCTCCTTCTAGGAAGAAATTGGTTTTATGCCATGACTGCTGTCACTTCGACAGTATTCTGAATAGTCCGATTTCCACATATAGGGAGAATTGTTACCATTGATCATCTTGATTTATGTATTTCGGATGTTACTACCTCTACATCTAATACCCTCCCTATGTTAGGCCAGTCCGCTCCTCCTTACCAGTCGATTGGGGTAGGCATGCTAAAGGATTCATCCCTTATGGGGATTTTTCCATCCACTCCTCCTAACACAGACACATCAACAGTGAATATGATTATGTAATTTTATTGTGAGCCCAAGGGAAAACAGATGGTTGAGTCCACCTCATTGAGTCCACATGAAGAAATCTACAAAACCATTCAAACCCTTTTCGATGATCACACCAATGAGCTTCATCTGGTGGCTTCAGATCCTTACCACTTACCTTACTGGTTAGAACCATCTCTTCCTGTTCTAGATTATCTCTTTGAGAATTTTCCTTCTGACAAGTCCATTATGGAGATCATGAATACAAATGAGTCTATTTTGGAGGATCACCATCATAGATCCTTGTTCCTCCCCAACACCAGTATGGTCAACCATGACTTTACATCCTTGTTTTCCACTGATATTGTCAACACGTTTCAAATCCCTATATTGTTGCAAGACACAAATTCTGAAGGAAACCTTTGCAACATTACTCAGACTAATCCGATTGACATATTAGCCAAGCCTGGTACCATCGAGCATGTTCATGTTGGGCAGAACTGCTCGGCAGACGAATCTGAAATATACAAGAAACTTTTCAAAGAATTCCATGAAATTTTTGCCTAGTATTATGAAGAAATGCCGGGGATAGACCCATCCATTATGGTCCATGAAATCAAAACCTATCCGACGACTAAAACTGTCAGGCAAAAACTAAGGCAGGTCCATCCACGAAAGGCTATAGCTATTAAAGCTGAGATAGAGAAACTTCGTAAAGCTAGGTTTATTTATCCCATACCCCTGATGGAATGGGTATCGAATGTTGTCCCTGTCAATAAAAAGCAGGGCACTATTAGAGTCTATATCAATTTTAGAGAATTGAATGAAGCTTGTCCCAAAGACAACTTTCCTACTCCACATATCGATTAGATTATCAATAACTGTGCTAAAAGCGTCATCTTCTTATTTATGTATGGTTTTTTTGGCTATAATCAGATTGAGATATTACCCACTGATCAGCACAAGATGACATTCATTTTCCCATGGGGAACCTTTGCGTATAGGAAGCTACCTTTTGGCTTGAAAAATGCTGGAGCCACTTTCCAACGTGTGATGTCCTATGCGTTTCACGATATTAAAAATATTGTTGAACCGTACCTTGAAGACCTCCCTACTCATTCACAGCGACAGGAGGACCACCATGGTCATCTTAGAGTTATTTTCCTGAGATGCCGCCATTATAATATACGACTCAATCCACATAAATGTGTTTTCTGCATTGAGACGGGACGTCTGTTAGGTTTTGTGGTCTCTAAGGATGGAATCCAGATAGACCCTTTGAAAATTGCCACCATTTTAGCTCTACCAACCCCAACCAATCTTCTTGAACTCCAAAGTTTGCAAGGGAAGGAAAAATTCCTCCACCGTTTCGCGTGCAATTTCGTAGAGAAAACACATGGTTATATGCATCTCCTTAACAAAGACACTCTGTCCTTCTAGGATGACCAAGTCCAATGCTCCTTTGATAATCTCAAACACGCTCTGATTCATTCACCTATGATACACCCCCCATATTATTCAAAGGACTTTCTCTTATATATTGCTACCTCCACTACTACCATCGCTATGGTTTTGGTGCAGGAAAATCCCAATGGTCAGGAGCACATGATTTACTACGCTAGTAAGAATCTTATAGATTTTGAAACCCGATATTCATGCATAAGGAAGTTAGCTTTGGCCACGGTCATTGATGTACAAAAATTTCATTACTACATTTTGCTCCGCGCAACCACTGTATTGGCAGACCAGAACCCGATGTATTACATCCTGACTCATCAGGTGCTCGGGGGCAAGTACTCCCAATGGATAGTCATACTACAAGAGTTTGATCTGGAATGTGCCAGAGCCACATCAAAGAAATCCTTGGTCTTGGCCGAGCTCATGTGTTCCCTGCACTTCAATGGAATCTGAGCCCAATGATTCATTTCTGGATGAATTCCTGTTCCTGATAAGCACTACCGATCCATGGTATGGAGATATGTTGATTTATCTCCAAACGCAAATATTTCAGCCAACTCTATCCCGCGACGATCGCCATTGTATCCATCACCATGTGAAATACTACCTCATCCTGAATGATACCTTGTATAGACGTGGGATTGATTCTATTCTCCAGCGATGCCTCACCTGTGAAAAAGTTGAACGTGTTGAATGATTGCCACTCCACGAGCATGTGGCGGTCATTTATTTGGGATGGCTACAGCCTAGAAAATCCTTCACACTGGCTATTTCTGGCCTTCAGTCTTTAAAAACTGTCACGAGGCTATCCAGAAATGCCCACCTTGTCAACATTTTTATCCGAAAAAGCGCTCTCATCCTACTTCACTAAACCTCATCATTGTTGTTGGACCTTTTGCCAAATGGGGGATTGATTTTATGCATTGTAAGCCTACCTCATCTAGGGGGCATGGTTACATCATTGTAGCCATTGATTGTTTTACAAAGTGGGCTGAGGCCATGCCTACATATGCAGAAGATGGTAAAACTGCCGCTCTCTTCCTGTTCAATCATATCATAGCTATATTTGGAGCCCCACAGTCCATTGTTACCAATCATAGATCACATTTTCGCAATCAAATGATGGAGGAACTAATTGCCAAGCTAGGTTTTCACCATGAAAAATCTATGCCATATTATCCGCAAGCTAATGGTCAAGTAGAGGCCATTAACAAAGTTTTGAAAAATATGCTTCGACGGATGGTTGGAGATCATAAATCCAACTGGAACCATATCTTTTTCTCCACTCTTTGGGCTTACAAGACTTCGGTGAAAACAGCTACTAGTTTCACACCTTTCCATATTGTTTATGGACTCGAAGCCATCTTACTGATTCAATGTTAGATTCCATCCTTGAAACTTGTCGTCGAACTTCTCCCAGACACTTCCACAGAGGAAGCAAGATTTTTATACTTGAATAACCTTGAAATAACTAGGAGAGATGCTGCCTTGGCTAATGATGGAAATAAGAAATATGTGAAGGTGCAGTATGATAAATCCATCCAACCTCGTGCCTTCAACAAGGGTGACCTAGTTTTGACTTATGATCAGAGATATGCCAAAATAGGGAAAGGAAATTTCGAGTCCATGTGGTCTGGTCCTTTTGTCATTTCTAAAGTTTTAGAGAAAGGATCCTACGAGCTCATAGATTACCATGGAATCCCTTTAGGGAAACCTCGCAATGGGTTATACTTGAAGAGGTACTATGCATAGATTCTTCTTGGATAGTATCTTGTATATATGTACATTTCTTGGGTTTTAGTGTGCTTTGAGTATTTTCAATATGGTTTTGAGTTTAGTGTCCGTATCTATTTATACCATGTTTTGGTCATGCAAATCAAATGGATTTCTATGACTTCGCTGATGGTGCTTGTCGCCACACCTTGAATCTCGCCTTAGCTGCTTGGGTTCTCTATTCCCTAGCTAATGATTTGGTCATTTCAGGAGCGGTTTGTATTGGTCCCGCTACAAACAACATCGCTAAGTATCGAGTAGTCATAGGTCTTCTGACTGAAACTGCCTCCCAGGATGTTCCCAATATGGTAGTCTTGATGGACTCACAACTCGTGGTTTGTCATCTAAACCATGTTTACACCATTAGGAACCTTGTGCTTCTCCACCTCTTTTGGAGAGTACACTTATTATAAAGGTCATTTGAAACCATCACCTATAGGCATATCCCTAGGGAACATAATGTAGTTGCTGACTCATTGGCTAANTAAAATCAAACATGGTTCATTGTAAATAAACAATTAAAGACACATAAAACTCATGTAAAATACATTCACCATTTGAGACATATAAACACCAGGTAAAAGTATGTATTTATATATGAACATGTTTACAAAAAATAGGTCACGAGACCCCATCTGAAGCATGTAGGATTTCAGGTAAAAATCACCATACAAAATCCTGAAGCTATCAGCTTTTAGTAGGTATATCATGCATACATCGTCTAGTGATGCTCATGGTAGCACATCACTGCTCGGGCTACTCTACATAGCAGTCTACTAAACTGACTCGGTACTCCAGCTGTAGGTCTCTGATACCTCAGAGGGAGGTCATCAATGGAAGTGCTAGGGATATCCAGGGTCAACCTCTCCAGGTTTTTCTCTAACTCCCTGGTCACATCATCATCCTACGGTATGAAGCGGGCTCCAACTCATCTATCCAATGGGGAAGCTCCCCCAGGTCATGCTACTCTGACATCTGCATGAAAATATTTGAGTCTTGTTACTTAAAATAAAAAACATAAAACATCAAAAACATAAAAACACTTTTTCCATTTTAGGGTTTCTTGCTTCTTATCGAGATCACCCCACTGTCCACCAAGTGGGAGCGGTAAGTCAGGGTCTCCACTAAATTCCATTCCCACATAAGCATAATCCTCCACCATGAGGATCTGATCCCTCAGCCATCAGAAAAATGAGTCACCGAACTTCACCTTCCCCCTCCTCGCTCCAGTACGGGCCATAATCTGGACCCACCTCTGGATGCAAGGGTGCCATGCTCTCAGCTTTGTAAAGACCACCTGTGGTCTCATCTATGGTACCTGCTTGAAGAAGAAGCAGGATAGAATGGAATCAAAATTGAACTTCTTTAGTTCCCCCTATCGACATTTTGTCAGTTGATCCTTGAATATCGGAAGCAGGGCCTCCTCCTAGTTGAATATGGTAGGTGCCATGGCCTCATGGTATAGAGCATATGTGCTCTAGAATCCTTGGTGCACTCCCTAGATTCTCGCCACTCTCTGCATAGTAAACTGTACATTCCGTAGAGGCCCATTCATCACTACCTTTATGGGTATTTTCTTCCCCAAAGTCCTTGTCCCCAAGATACAGTGATGGTTTATCAACTCCTGTGTAGTGATGTCCCCTTCGCAGGAACCAGTCAGCGATATGGGAGCACCCCATCTCAAGAGGCCAGTAAGGAAGTAGATATCCTCTACCTCAACTGTCAGAATATGATCCCCAACCTCAATGTGTTGTTGTTCTGGATTCCACATCGGGAGTATATGCTCAAGTAATTGCTCATGTGATACCATACTAGGAGTCCAGAAGAATTTTAGGAGTCCACAGTCTCGTAATGAGGCTATGCAACCCGCATTCCTTTCGGAAAAAGAATCATCATTATCATGTTGTCTTTCCTTCCATATCACCATTTTTTATCAGCAAGAGCCTGCCAAAAACAATCACAAGACCCATTAGAATCATTCCAAGTTATTCAAATCAAAAGAAATGATCTAGTTTTGCTTGTGTCAATAGTTTTACATCTTCACGGCCGGCACCGCCTGTGCGCCATTGAAGACAGGCGGTGGCACCACCTGTGCACTTTGTTTTCAGCATGAATCTAGCGAGGTACCGCATATCCCGCTCCCACAATTTTAGGGCTTGCCATACAAGCCCAAAACACCATTCAAAATCAAAATTGAGACTATGAAAAGGAAGAGTAGGGTTTGAACTATTACCTAGAACTGACGGCACTCGAATCTGATAGGGGAAACTCCTGATATTACCAACTAAAGATCTGACTAGGAAAGTGCTCCAAATGCTCTCCACTATGGGTAAATAGAAAATGATTTGATTTTTCACTATTTACATGACTTTTACACACATTTTTGGGTTTGACATGCTGTAGTTTTGATTTAAAATTTCTTATTACTCAAAATTTATCAGTCGTAATCCCTTAATGTTAGTTATTGGTGTAGTTAACACTTGTTTTGAGTCGTTGCAGGATAGAAGAAAAGTAGTAGTAAAGTCTTGGGAGTTTGTTTTTGACTTTTTTGTACTACCATAAAACGGAAAAATTAATTGAGTGTTTATTATGACACTTTAGTCATACTCTTGAAACCTAGTATCAAAGGTTCGAGTCCGTTTTTTATTCTTTTCAGGCTCGTAAAATCTCTCATAGTGAAAAGAGACCTAATGGAGTCTTCTTTAAACTCTTTTTGCGCTCCCTAAATATGAAAATATTGTTGAGCAATCTTGTCTTCCTCACGCTCATTAAAGTATTTGAAGAGTCATCTCTCTGACCGCAGGTTATCTCTTTTTCGGTTTGGATAGACTATTTATGAAAAAGGAACACTCCAGCCAATCATGACTGGAAGAGTTCTCTAAGGTATGATTTTATACTTTTTTGGGTCTTAGAGACTAAATCATACGAAAAAGGACCCTTAGGAGTCTTTTTCTATGGTCGTTCAGACTCTCTAAATATGAACAATATCGAGTTTTCTTTCATTGGACTCGTTAAATCAAATATTGAGAGACCCATTTTTGGGAACGAACCCCTCCTCTCTCAGGCTCGTAAAACATATGAGTTTGGACTTGTCTTTGGATGAGCTATACTGAGTGTTTGTTACCCTCTTTGAACTCGTAAAACTAAAAAGAGGCACTCATCAACCATGATGGGGGAAATGGGAAGGGAATCATTTTGCAAATAATGGTAGTATTTTGTCGTTACCTTTGAACATGGAACTCGTCTGCATATCATTTCAGTTGATTGGGTATTCAGCTGATCTCCATGACAACCCACTTTCATGAGTCATGCCACTCCTTTGAGTCTTTCAAAAGAATGCATCGTCCATTGTCGCATTGTGTGTTTTGTCTCGTTTAGTCATGCTTCCAAGTCTTGTGTTGTGCCATCCGATGTTCAAAGGGAAATTGAAGAAGTTTACCTCTACAATCAAAAAATCCCTTGTGTTAGTACTTTTGAGTCAGTATAATTATGGTTACTACATTCACGTCGTTCCTAAACTTTGTTCCAAGTTTTGTGTCGCCAATGTGGGACTCATCATGGCCCTCCTTCGATGAGACTTTTCCCATCGACATCAGCTCATCATCCGGGAAATAGTATTAGAAACAAAAACTAAGTACCTTGAGATCTGTATGCCTTAATGACATGTTCTCTTGCTCTCAACATAGGTTCACATCATTGGCCTTTGATCAATAGAATTGACTGGGTGTTTGACATCAGGACATCTATTCACACTCAGTAGATTATACTAGGGTACCTTGGGAATAATTGACATTAATGGTGATCTCCCTCACACTTGCTAATGGTTCACATTATTGGTCGGTAATCAAGTGGTTTCTACCATGTTCGACTCTAAATCATTGTTATCACATGGATAGAATCATACTTTGTGGAAGATTAGACGAAGTTCCTGGGTATGTGTTTAAGCACTCATTGTTTTTCCCAGGTTGTGATGGAGTTTTGTATATCTAGCATGGATCCACATTTGTATGGTCATGGCTATGCTCAAATCTGTGTCCGTATGACATAGATCTACATTGTATATCTAGTAACTATGTCCAAGTTTGAGTCCTCTATCACATGGATCTACATTGTATTCTAGTAGCCATGCTTGTTTATTCCTCCCATGGATCTGCCTTGTATTGGTCTGCAGCCATGAGTTGATTACTTGTGTCTATGAGTCAAAAATATTAATGTAATATAGATGCCTACTGGATGACATGCTCTGATAGAGCTGATATCTTCACCTCGAAGTGTTGACTTGTTCTCTCAAAGCTCTTACTTATCGTATCCCTCTAAGTATCATGCTTTGGGGGGCATCCTATTACAGCTAAATCCTGTCACCACCATGTGATAAGATCTTTAACTCCCATGTTTTCCCTTAATCCCAGCATTTAGAGTGGAAACCTAATCCATTTTCCAACTCTACATGAAAAAAACTCAAAACCATGCTTTCCCTGTGGCCCATGAGTGGTACTTTTCCCGCACTGCCTGTATCCTATTTTCCATAAGTGGTGCTACCGCCTTTGGTCTTTGGTCCATAAGCGTTTCTCATGTGAACCACTCTTTCATAGAAGAAGAAAAGCAGTACCCTAGGTAAAATGGGAAATATAGAAGTTTCTCGAGGCTTATAAATCATGAGCCTTGTGTCCTCCCTTATGCCTATCATTGTGGGTTAGTTGAGCTCAATATCCCCCATCATAGGATCTTAGAGGCCACCTCATCCAAAAATCTCT
The DNA here is from genome assembly GCA_001517045.1 of Pseudotsuga menziesii. Taxonomy (NCBI): domain Eukaryota; kingdom Viridiplantae; phylum Streptophyta; class Pinopsida; order Pinales; family Pinaceae; genus Pseudotsuga; species Pseudotsuga menziesii. The sequence continues at coordinate 83,270 of LPNX010915122.1, read as the reverse complement.
CAACTATACCTATCCATTGAGCCTTATAAATACAAGCTCATGTCCATAGTTGAGGGGGATAACTCTAGAGGTATTGTTATGCTATTGGATTGACCACTTAGCCCAAGTCATTGGGGAGCGTAGAGAGCAAAGTTGGAGCTTATGGGGATGAGTGTTTGTTTCATGTAGATGCTCATCGACACTAAGGTAATGGTTGTAAGCTTCTCCATACATCTTTAATGCAAAGCTGACTTCCGTCCCACATTATTGTTGTTTTGATTTCACATGTACATGTTCTTAGATTCCTTAGTCACTAACATGGATAAGTAGATGATTTTCTGATAGCTTTTAATGTGTTTGCATGTTTGATCTGTTTGCAGGTACACAGGTTCACTATCAAAGCAACATTCCAGGTGTCTGCGACATCTAGGGAAGGCCTTCATCCTTTGTTGTTCACTCATTTGTTATGGATCTGAACCATTCAGTCCAGAGGAACAACTTCTATCTATAGAAGGTGAAATATTTCTGGTTACACCTACACAATATCAACAACCACAATACCAAAAGAATCAGTATCCTCAACAACAACAATACCCTCCACAAAGGGGGTAATGAAACTTTAGAGGTCGAGGACAACAACAAGGAAGAGTATTTGGTCGAGGAAGAGGCCAAGTCATATGTTATAAATGTGGGAAACCAAGACATTTTTCCTGAGATTGCCAAAGTCCTGCAAAAGCTTGTACATATTGTAAAGCATCTGATCACACTGTCAAATAGTGTCTACAACTAATTATGAAACAACAGGCTAGAACTATCGTAAATCCTATCCCGGTGTAGAATCAGAATCCAAATCCCAATCAGAACATTTAGATGATTTCTTCCTAAAGAGAACCTCACATTGTTGTAGTCACAAGAGGAGGTGCTACGACATGTGCATACCAAAATACATAACAAGGACAACCGTAGGTGAGACCCACAACATAAAATAAAGCTCTGCTATATGTCCAACAGGAGAAAGAAGTCTTCTTGGAGGTGCGACAAGAATTTGTTGATGCTAATCATTTGTTGACATTTGGACAAGTCAAGGCCATGGCTGAACAATTTGAACAACTCATAAGGAAGCTTTCAATGAAAAATGTAAGTTAGCTTAAAGAATTTTTCAAAAGTTTTTTACAACTAATCCATGATAAAGATGTTGTCACAGAACTGACAACACTAATAGAAGGAACCCAAAATGACTTGCGACATGAAAAAAGAGTTAATCATGTCGAGAAAAGAATGAAGACAGGTCGACAACTGAGAATGACTACACAAATATGAGACTATGATGTGGATTATATCATATTAGATTTGGGCTTAGATGCCAACATGCTAACAAGACAAACATGGGAGAGCATGAATAGGCTGCGATCGGATTGATATCCCATTCAACTAAGGCTTGCAAACCAGTCGAAGGTCCTACCAATTGGAAGATTAACTCAAGTTCATGTAGAAGTCAAAGGCTTAATAACATATGCCGACTTCGAAGTTATTAACATTATTGATGACACAAATTCATATCCTGCACTCCTACGAATTGATTGGGAAATAGACAACCAAACCATTATAAACTTCAAGAAAAGTATCTTATCATTTGAATATTATGAAATAAGAGTGGTTGCGCCAATCGATCCGCTCGAAGGATAGAGATATGTTGAGCCCGTACATAGTGAAGGGCAAGGCAATTAACTAGATCAGTTGTATAACATCATGTCTTCAAAGGAAGACTATATAAATCCAACAACTAATGGGAAACTAAGTTGCATGAGTGTAAGTTCATGCATGTTTGACTCAGGCGATGCCCTAGAAAATCAGAAGAATAGGCTACATGAAGTCTCCATGAGAAGACATGTAAGAATCACAAGATCATTTTGAAGGGTAAGAGCTGAAGCAAGCATGCTGCCTACATATGAAGGATTACCTATCCTTGCATATTTTCTGGTAGAATTTGAAGAAAAATTCATAGAATCACAATGATTTTCTGCTCTGGACTATGTGCTAAAACATATCCCTGCTAGATGGTGGGTTACACACAAACAATCTATCTCCAAATGGACACAATGTAGAATATTAATGGAGATCATATTTGGAGAAGAGATCAGTTTCCCTAATCAGAATTATACAGGACTGATAGATCTTGTGGAATATATTGAGCATTATCACAAGAACTGGAAAGAATATTCGTGACAAGAATGGGTTCATCGATTCATCTACACTTTGGAAATGGTACCAAGACATTGGTACACATCAGTAGAGATGCGACGAGGAACTGTCAAATGAGAAATGTTATCTAAAAGCTTCACCTAGACATTTTAGTTCACAAGTGAACACCTGACAATCGATGTTTCATTATAAATAATAAAGGAAAATATATTTGAAGAAATCCCGGTCCCAGACACGAATTTCCATCAATGCACCATGACAGTACACAACTGGATGGGTTGCTACAATATTACGGGAGAGCCAGATGATGATGACCCACTTGAGCTAGAAGGTGTGCATGTAGTGGAAGGAGATGCTATGACCACTAACCGTTTTTTAAAGCCACTTAATATTAAGAAAGTAAAGATTCAGTCGGTTGAAAACCCAAAATTTGCTAATATTGGAGATTACTAGGACGATTAGACTGTGGGAAAGATCACTGACTTACTACATAAATTTCAGGATCTATTCCCTACAATTTTTTCCAAAATGAAAGGCATAGTTGGGGACCTTGGTGAATTGAAGATACCCTTGAGGCTTGATGCAAAACCGTTCAAAAAAAGGCTGTATAGATTAAACCCGCGCTACAAAGAGAAATTCAAACCTGAACTTGACTGAATGCTAGAGGCAGGTGTAAGAAAACCAGTTTAAGAATCAGAATGGATCAACTCGATTGTAGTACAAGACAATAAAACTTCAGGGGAAGTGAGATTTTGTGTTGATCTCAGAAAATTAAATGATGCTTGCTTGCATGATCCATTTTCGGCCCCATTCATAGATGAAGTATCGGAGAATGTTGGAGGAAAAGAAATGTATTCATTCACTGATGGATTCTCTAGCTATCATCAGATAAGAAATGCAAAGGAGGACCGATACAAGACTACCTTTTTCCACAGAGTGGGGATTCTACCAATACACGGTAATTTCCTTTGGACTTAAGAATGCGCCTGCAATTTGTTCTAAAATTGTAGTTGCTGCATTTAAAGATTTTATACACAAATTTATTGAAGTATACTTTGATGATTGGACAGTATTTGGTCTTATAAAATATCACATAGAAAGTCTTAGAATGTTGATGGAACGATGCCTCCAGCACCAAATTGACCTCAATTTAAGAAAGTGTATTTTCTATGCACCTTTTGGAGCTTTTCTAGGCCACGTGGTCTATCATGATGGAATTTTGGTTGATCTAGCCAAAATCGCCATCATCCTTGACTTACCACCACCTACCACAATTAAACAATTAAGAGAAATGTTAGGACATACGAGATACTACATAAAGTTCATCAAAGGATATGCAGAGGTGACTTCCCCAATGGAGAGACTGCTAAAAAAAGACACTAAATTTAAGTGGACAAATGGATGTCAAGAGAGTCTAGACAAGGAAAAAAACAAGTTGGTTGCTACACCTGTACTTGTATTTCTAGATTGGAAAAAATAATTTGATGTTCATGTCGATGTGTCATCTATTGCACTCGACGTGGTATTGATGCAACCGAGGGAAGGAGCGATTTATCACCCCATTGCTTTAGCTAGTAAGAAGTTATCGACTGCAACGAAAAATTACACCACAACAGAGAGGGAAGTGCTAGCGATGGTTTATGCACACTGCACAAATTTTGACATTACTTTCTAGGTGGAAATTTCAAAATGTGCATTGACCATTCTACACTGAAATATTTGGTCAATAATCCATTGTTGCGGGGGAAGATCTGTCAGTGGCTTCTCCTCTTCCAGCAATTTGTTTTTGAGATAATTGTCAAACCAAACCAATTGAACTTGGGACCATACAACCTATCAAGAATTAAGAGTGGAGAAGAACGTACTAGTCTGAAAGATAATATTCCTGATGCACAACTGTTTGCTATAACTGTATTTGATGATCAATATGAGGATATCATAAAATTCCTGACTACAGGTTTTGTGCCAGTCGAATTTACAACAACACAGAAGAAATAGTTAGTAACGAGTGTCGCATATTTCCAATTGATTGCTGGCCACTTGTATAAACTGGGCCCTGACGAGATACTTCGATGTTATGTTTTGGAACATGAACGACTTATGATTTTAAGTGAAGCACATGCTAGTGTCGCAGGAGGACATTGTGCAGGAAAAGCGACCATGTTCAAGATATTATAGGAAGGGATATGGTGGCCTACTATGCATGCAAAGGCTCGACATTATTGTTGCAGTTGTGATATTTGTCAATGAATGAAAAATCCATCCCAAAGAGATGAAATGGAATTAGTACCACAAATAACATTACATGCATTTGATAAATGGGTTGTTGACTTCGTGGGACCTATTATTCTAGCAGGGAAGCACACATGAGCAAGGTATACTATCACTGCGACCAACTACCTAACTATATGGGTATAAGTTGTGGCGGTAAAGGATTGTACTGCTGTGACAATGATGAAGTTCTTATTTGAAAATGTTGTAGAAAGGTTTGGGTGCCCAAAGATATTGATTAGAGATCAAGGTACACATTTTGTTAATCAATTGATTGAAGAACTAACTGATGAATTTCAAATACAGCATAGAAGAACAACTCCATATCACCCGCAAGCAAATGGAGCGGTCAAAGCATTTAACAAGTTTCTAGAAAATGTGCTAACAAAAGTCTGCAATGCACAAAGGGGTGACTGGGATTAGAAGATTTCTGCAGTCCCATGGGCATATCGCACAACATGCAAAAAGTTAACAGGTCAGACACCGTTCAAGCTAGTGTATGGACAAGAAGCAGTCATGCCTATGGAATATATTGTACCAAGTTTAAGAGTGGTGGTGCTCATGGAAATGACAGATGTTGATGCTGTAGAAGAAATATTGCTTCATCTAATCCATTTGGAAGAATAATGCTTCATTGCAGGATTTCACTAGAACGTAGAAAAACAAAGGCAGAAGGTATGGCACGATAGACACATTAAGAACAAGCAATTTTCATTCAGAGGCCTTTTTCTTATATACGACAACAAATATTTCAAGCACCCAGGAAAGATGAAGACAAATTGGCTAGGATTGTATGTGGTAAAGGAAATCACTGATGGAGGAGCAACAAAATTAGAAAAACTAGATGGAATAGAAGTCAGAGGGATCATCAATGGGATCTGATTGAATCCTTATTTTGAGAACTATGACTAGGTCACAAAGAAAATGATGATGAGAAGTGAGAATAAATTCCTGTCATAGGGAGCACGACGAGGAAATTGTGAAACTAAAAACAATGTGGTGTTGGAATATTTATTTAGAAATCCCATGGATATGACAGTTGTCAATTATTAGATCCATAGATACCAATACAATTCACTGCTTACCTCCACCATGAGTATCATGATGGATCGTGTTGTCATTATGCTAAGAGATGATTGCGAGTGTGAATATTTAACAGACTAACCACTGAATGAACCCTTTACTATTGGTCGATTTCCAATTATCGCTCATATAATGCCACAACGAGTTTTGTTTGCAAGACATATAATTAAAGTAGACTTATGGAGAAGTATAGATAGGGATAATTTTCATGCTAATGGCCCTAGGGGCACTGTGATTGGATTTGTGACACCTGTTATGGTTGAGGGAAATGTTGTCAGATATGTTCCACTGCAAGCTAGGAGGCCCTTGGAAAATAATCCAGTTCGAGGCCTCCCTGCAACAATGTTTCGAACCAGCTTAGCAGGGTTGGAAATGAGAAATCCTTCTGATCCCTAAAAGAGCAACAATGTCTTAACATAAATGAGGAATAATGTATAAGTAGTGGCCAGAATTCAAAAACCAGAGGACATCCCGTCGAATCCTCCAGATGAGACTGTGGAATTAGTTTCCACAGTGCATAGTATCCATTGCTAGAACCCACCAGTCTGAATGAATGTTCGGATAGCGACAAACAGAAACAGAGGCCACCACCATCACCACCACCCTTATGAAGTGTTGAAATAAATGGGGGTGATGACGCTTTCAGGAAAAAAATGAGCCAACGGACTCCAATAAGGGACGGTAAGGCGCTGATATGGCATAATTCACCAACAATGAAGAAAATAAAGACACCGAGTTTATACTAGAATTACCAACTACTGGGAGCCCTAAGGAGTATACCGATGTTTTCAAATATGGTGCAGTAGAAGATTCTGAAGGGAGGAAGGAAAAACCTAGGATGAATTTCCGCTAAAGTGAGAAATGTCGACAAGGAAAATTGGTAATAATGATAAGTCTTCCATTCTGTCCGTCCTAATACTATTGCATAGTAACTACATCCGATAACTCAAATGAATGATAGTAGTAATAGAAGTTATAAATAATTAAGTAACAAACATAGAAGGAACATACATTCAACCTATACATTAGAAGGTGCACGATGTAGCGGCATCAATGGAGAAATTCATGTCGGAACATGTCAGTTTCGACCTGGTGGAGAAAATGCGGAAGGCAGAGGAAGAAGTGCGCATAGAGGAAAAGAAAGTGGTGAAAATCATAGAAGATTTTCATCACAAAATCAGTGCAAGTCAATAATGGAGAAATATATTCAAGTGTTGCAGGACGAGCCACAGGTGAGTGTTGGCGGGCTATTGGGCCTAGGGACAGTAAGGTGGAATTCATGCATAGTTATACCTAAGTATGGAGAAGAGCTAAAGGAGAAGAGGAAGGAGCTATGACTAAGGAAGAAACATAAATGAAAGAACAGGAAGGATGATGTGACAGAAGAAGTGAAAGAGAGGAAGAAGAAGAGGAAGGTGCTAGAAGAAGAAGTTGCACTAAATAAGTAAGCTACGACAAAAGGATGGAGTGTGAAACAAGACAACAAGACATAATATCAACAACATAGGGTGTACAAGTAGCATAACAGCTGGAAAATGACAACAAGGCATAATGCTGAGAAAGTGATAGACCTTAACGATCATGGGTATGAGCTTGGCTGGAGCCGGCGAAAACTGCAAGCATTAAGTGAAATTTGTAATTCAGGCCATTAGTGCCTCCCATTAGGTGTTGCTAGAATAGGAAAGACATTCTGGTGGCTGGATATAGTAATTTGGCTAAGATAACGACGTAAATAATCCTGTAATGAGTTTGAATAGAGTCTGTATCAACTTGGTATTGATTTTGTATCAAGTATCTAGGGAATTGGTATCAAGTCTGTAATGGTGCTATAAAAGAAGGAACCCAAGTTGTATGTGGGTTAGACATTCCCACGACAGTTAGTTTGTGTTAGACATGCTCTGTTCAGTCAGTCTATGTTAGACATTCTCCTTAGTTGTCTACCTTATCATATTAAAGATAGAATTGAATATGATAACCCAAATACCTTAGAGGAAGCTACGAGAAAGGATAACTTTTGTTTTGAGCAAAATCGGAATAATGAAAGCTTGGCCAACTAGAAGGCTAAAAAAAAAAATAATCAGTTTGAATCAAAGAAGAAGAATTTTGTGCCTAACAGAAATTTTAAGAACAATAAGGCCAAAAACTATTCTAATAGAAATAATTTCCAAGGAAATAGGAACAGTACACCCAACAATCAGAACAATTCTAAAGGTAAGGATACTGTAAATAATCATGGAAAATTTACCAAGAACTTTGAGCGTAAAGAGCCTGTCAAGTGCTGGGAATGTAATGGCCCACACTATGCTTCAGTTTGTCCAAAACGGAAGAAGACTGTTAGCAACATTCATGCTATACATGAGGAGATGACCGTTGGGGAACTAGCAAGGAGCATGCCTAGAATTAATGCATCCTTAGAGAACCGACAAGTTGAATAACAGACTTCCATGGTGGAAGTAGAAGGTATGATAAATCAGACCCCTGTAACTATTTTGATTGATCGAGGAGCTAGTCTCAGTTATATTGCACCTCAGATAATAGAAAAATGTAAGTTATCTATTGATAAGTTTGAGAATTGATGGTTAGTTCAGTTAGCCACTGGTGATAAAAGAAAAGTAACTTGTTTTGTGAAAGAATGTGCATTAGTTATGGATAAATTTGAAACTATTGTTAAACTTAATGTTTTGCCACTTGGTTCTTATGATTTTCTGATTGGTATGGACTGGTTAGAATAACAAAGAGTAATTCTAAATTGTTATGATAAAACTTTCACCTACTTAAACAGTGATGAAAAATCAGTAAGTGTTAAAGGATTTCCTAGAAAAACTACTGTAAGGCAGATTTCTGCTTTACAACTTAAAGGAGCTGTTAGAAAGGGATGTAAAGCTTACGTAGTAACAATTACTGATGAGGAAAGTAAACTTAAAATAGATAAGTTAAAAGTGGAAGACATCCTAGTCTTAAAATAATATGTAGATGTATTCCAAGAATAAATTCTGAGATTACCTCCGAAAAGGGAATTGGATTTCACCATCGAGTTGGTAACAGGTGCAGTACCTAGATCAAAGGCCCCGTATCGAATGAACATATTGGAACTTAATGGATTAAAATCGCAATTAAAAGAGTTAATTGATAAAAAGTACATTCGACCAAGTGTGTCTCCCTGGGGGGCACCTGTCATCTTCATCAAGAAGAAGGACGGAACTATGCGACTTTGCATAGATTACCGTTAGTTAAACAAGATGACCATCAAAAATTGATATATGTTGCCCCGCATAGATGATCTGTTTGATCAACTACCTGGAGCCATGGTGTTTTCAAAAATAGATTTAAGGTCTGGATATCATCAAGTGAGGATTAAAGATGAAGACATCTTTAAGACAGTTTTCAGAACAAGATATGGTCATGACGAATTTGTTGTAATGCCATTTGGGCTTACTAATGCCCCAGTTGTCTTTATGTGTTTAATGAACAACATAATGCATAAGTATTTAGATAAGTTTGTGGTCATGTTTATCAATGACATTCTAATCTATTAAAAAACTGAAGAAGAACATAAAGAACATCTAAAAATTGTTTTGCAAGAGTTGCGAGAACATCAACTCTTCGCAAAGTTTAGTAAGTGTGATTTCTTTAAGGATAAGATTCAATATTTAGGTCACGTAGTGACCAAGGAAGGAATTTCTGTAGATCCTGAAAGATACAGACAATCGAATATTGGCCCGTTCCTAAGGATGTGATGGATGTTAGATATTTCATGGGCATTACCAGTTACTACCGGAGCTTCATTGAAGGATTTTCAAGGATAGCAAATACGATAACTTCCTTGCAGAAGAAAGGAAAGAAGTTCGACTGGAATCATAAATGTGAAGAAAGATTTAAAAATTTAAAAACTTTATTAAACAGCACACCTATTTTAAGAATAGAAGATCTTAATAAAGAATTTGTAGTGTGCACTGATGCCTGTAATGATGACTTAGGTGGTGTTCTGACTCAAGAAGGGCATGTTATTGCTTATGAGTCTAGAAAGTTAAAATTTCATGAAAAGAATTATGCAACATATGATATGGAATTAGCAGCTGTAATACACACCTTAAAGATGTGGCGACATCACCTAATTGGTAGAAAATTTGTTTTAATGACTGATAATAAAGGATGGAAGTATCTTTTAGATAAGCCTAATTTAAGCTAGGTGGTTAGCTTTCCTAAGCGAGTATGATTTCGAAATCCAGCATATAAAAGGTAAAGAAAATAAAGTTGTTGATGCATTAAGTAGGAACACAGGGCTGAATTTTGCAACAACAATCATCACTTATGTTTCAGACTTAGATGAACAGCTTAAAGAAGGAATAAAACAAGATGAAATTTACCAGAATTTGCAAGCTAAAGCTAAAGAAAATCCAATAGAAAACTTAATAAAAGGTTATAGTTAAAAATGAAAAAGAATTTTTACTGTATAAGGATGAACTGTATGTACCTAACGTACCTAATGTCAAGCTATTAATTCTGGATGAAATTCATAAAACACCATATTCAGGTCATCCAGGTTACCAAAATACTATAACCATGTTAAGAAAAGAGTATTTCTGGCCAAATATGAAAACCGAGGTAGCTGAATATATTGCAAGGTGTTTAGAATGTCAACAGGTAAAAACTGAACACCAACATCCAGCTGGTTTGCTACAGCCTTTACCCATCCCTAGATGGAAATGGGAGGTGATTAGTCTAGATTTTATTACCGGACTGCCTAGAAATCAAAATCAGAATGATTCTATCATGGTAGTAGTTGATAAGTTAAGCAAAGTAGCTCATTTTATACCTGTTAAAACTACTTACAAAGCTGCAAACATAGTTGATATTTTTCTAAAATAGATTTTTCGATTACATGGAGTACCAAAAGTCATAATCTCAGATAAAGATCCTAAGTTTACAGGAAACTTTTGGAAGTCCTTGTTTAAAGGGTTAAACACCACATTAAATTTCAATACTTCTTTCCATCCTCAAACAGATGGACAAACTGAAAGGGTAAACCATGTACTGGAAGATTTATTGAGAATGTCCATGAAAGATCAGCCAGGTAAATGGGAGGACTATTTACATCTAGTAGAATTTGCTTATAATAATAATTATCAGACATCAACCAGATTTAGTACTTTTGAAAGTTTATATGGACGGAAATGTACTACTCCTATCTCTTGGAGTAATCCAGTAGATAGATTGGTATTAGGTCCAGAATTGTTCAAAGAAATGGAAGAAATTGTGAAACAAGTGCAGGGAATTCTGAAAGTGGCACAGGATCGGCAGAAAAGTCAAGCAAACTTAAAAAGAACTCCAAAGGAGTTTCAGGTAGGTGAACATGTGTTCATCAAGTTAAGGCCCAAAAAGAGCTCTCTAAGATTGGGGAGTTGTGCAAAATTGGCACCTCGTTACTATGGCCCATTTGAAATTTTGTCTAGGATTGGACAAGTAGCTTATCATTTAGCATTACCACCTAAATTAAGAGTACATAATGTTTTCCACATTTCCATTTTAAATAAATATGTTCATGATGCTACTCATGTTGTTGACTAGAATGTTGTATAGGTGGAACTAGAAGGAGAATTTATGGTGGAACCGGACTGTATCCTCGGGAGGAGGGAAATTACACTTTAGAACCACACCATTGGACAGGTGAAGGTGCAATGAAAGCACCTTAGTTCAGAGGAAGCCACCTAGGGATCGGAAAGTAAAATGCAATATGCATATCCAATTCTGTTCCAGGGGACTTCGGAGGATAAAGAATAAATAACATCGAGGACGATGTTATATTCTAAGAGGGTGTGTATGTCACATGCCCCAATTTTGCCGAATAAATGATTATCTTATTTTGATTTTATTCCAAGAAATTATGTTAAATTTTATGTTAAAGTTGTAACTGATGGCTCAGTAGAGTCAAGGATGTGGAATGTAATTCTGAATATTTTAATTTTTAATAAATAAAAGTGGAGACAACAGCTTGGGAGAGCTATTAAAAAGAGTGTTACTGGTAAAGTTGGTGGAGGAAACTAGGTGGAGAGAAAATAGACAAGTGGCGGAATCCTCAAACACTTCCTATGTTGCAGGTGGAAACCTCCCTACACTTGGGGTCATGATCCCCCAAGAAAGTGGGTTCAGAGCAAGTGGCTCAATTAATGACAACTAACCCAAAAAGACCTAGGCAATCTTAATAAAAATCCCATTGAAGAGAGCTGAGGCTGCTCATTCCAGGAGAAGAATCATTCAGGTGAATGTACTTCAAGGAATTCATTGGGAAGGGAATTTTTGAGGAAGGTGTTTGAGGGGTAAATTGTAGGAAAGTGATCTAGTACAGCTTTCCTTACTGAAATATCTTGCTTCAGAGTGTAGAGTTGGTACTAAGTATTTGGACTATTACTTTGTTGTTTGCTCCACCTAGTTCTAGCCAAGTAGACAAGAACAGGCTCGGGGGTCCTGAGAAGTCGCTATTTGAGTGCTCTCTAGGATTTGGTAGGGAGGAACAACCTCCCAACGCTGTTGTCATCCAGCTTTAAAAACAGGTTTTTATATCTTTTAATTTATGTGTTAAAGTTTATGTCTATGTGTGAACAAATAATGAATCATTATATGTTATGTTTTAAACTATTAAGTTTGAAATATATTAGTTTTTTTAATGCTGAATCTATTCTTAGATGAAAAATAAATCCTACCTGTGTTTTTCCCCATCTGGAGTAATCCAGATCGTACTCTAGCATAGGTAGTGTGTTTAAATGAATGAAGTATGATAGGAATATGAAATGAAGTAAACCCACACACCACTGACAAAAGAAGCACTAAATCAAGAAACAAGGCAACTGAAGAAAGGAGGAACGACGACCGTCATGGAGGCCAAGCCGAGCACCCTCAAGGGCCAATGCAAACTACGGGGAAGAATGATAAGGATTAGGTTTACAATAGTGTTTTATATCTCCCACGCTTGGTCATGATACGACCACGTGGTCACATAAAAAAATCAAACATGCAGTGGGTCGTATACCATAGTGCCTGCATAAATCAAAAACCAATTATTAAATCATTGGGAACAAGGTTGAACTATGATATCAACCAAATAATGTTGCCATGCAATTTGATAATCATATGCACCTTATCATATGTTAGTTTAGTAATAGTATAACAATGTATGATTACGTTGACCTAGCATATAATAACACTTTAAAACCTTAGTAAAATCCTGATTTTGTTTATGCATTAAACTCATTTCACCATCAACGTTATGTTATTATATCATAATATCACAATTACGATATGAATGGTTGCATATCTTTTCCCTAAACATTGCTTTTATTATAAGATAGAAATCAAATAATTCATGTCTTATTTATAAATAGAGATCAATGTTTTAGGTCTTTACTATAGATAAGAGATCAATGTTTTATGGGAGAGCTCATGCTAATCACCCATCAACTATAGCTTTCCTTTGTAAAAGACTATAGTTTATACATGATAAATATCTTATACAAAGACTTCACAAGTTATAATCTTTATAAATGGCATAAGGTAATAAGTTGGAGAATCATAAACTCTAATCTCAACATGTTTATAACCTTGAGCTATATATAGACTGAACGTCTATTAACAATTAGAGTATGCATGTTTATCAGTCACATATGAACTAATAACTCATTGATAGCATAACTATGAAGTGAACAAAATGTATTGTAAAATACTATTATGAAACTCTATTACATAGTTCAAAGTGACAATACTTTGATGGATTTTGGGTTATGACTCAACTTGAAAATTACTAAAGAATCATCAGATCAATTGGGTAGTAAAGTAGTTGTAGAACTAAACAAGATAACTAGAATAGGAATGATCCTATTGAATCCAAAAATTACTAGAACCATAGGGTTCGACATGAAAATAAAATATAGGCAAACCACGATCTCATGTAGGAAGGCATTATGGTTTTCAGTTTGCACAATCGAACTTATACTATCCAAAGGTTAATAGGATGTAAGTTATCTCGCAGAAGCGAAATGTGGGACATTCGTTACACAGATAAGAAAATGTATTATTATATAAATACTGACAAAACAATAATTATATCATTGCAATTATTTAGACTAAAGTAGAAGTACTTGTATCTGAGATTCTAATTCTTAGAGTTGTAAACATATTCTTTTGTCGCTACTTACTTCTGAAGTTTATTACAAGAAAAACTGAAGGAATCCAAATGGTTTTACCTTACCGAAGCTGTTTAGAGTTTAGCAGCTTAATTACTAAGCTTTTTAATTGCAAATAAATACTACTGATATTTTTAAAGAACTTCTAATATGTACTCATTTGATTGTACCTGTAAACCTGTAAGAACCAATATTCATCTACATTAGCATGATTGTTAAGTAGGCCCCGGATTCAAAAGTTAGATTCCACCTACTTGACATGAAAAGACTCATCAGTAAACTGAAGTAAAGCAACACGCAAGAAGACTTTATTCTTGTTACAAAATAAAATGAACCATTGAGTTAATATAAATAATATTTAATGAAACTAATTACTTGACTATTTCTTTTATTGCAAACCGTTAGCTGTTAGAAGACTGCAGGTTTTAGCATTTATTGTTATCAAAAAAAATTAATTTTTTGTGAAAATTTGGGGTTTTGACACTCTTCATAATCAATTCCTTCTTTCAGTGAGAATTCTCGAGCTACGAATATTGCCTTGTACTTATCAATACTTTCGTCTGCTGAATGTTTTGTCTTGAATATCCACTTCAAGGAGACAACTGACTTCTCTCTTGGTCTTGGTAGTACATCCCAGACATCTTTCTTTATGATAAACTGATATTCTTCGATCATTACATCCATCCATCCCTTCTTATTTGTAGCTTATTTAAAATAGGTAATTTCTACATCAACAAGATTACACATCAAGGCCACATGGCTAGAATAGGTCCTTGGTCTTTTGCTTCCTTTCAAAACTCCATATTTTTCTACACCTTGAATGACATCACGATCCCAAGATGGTCTTCTCTTCTGTGATATCATCTCCTGAGGCATATCCATAGGATTTTGAGGTTCTACCATGTCATCATCCTATGGTATTTGTTCTTCTTCCATATTGCATACTGGCATTCTACATGTTTCTTCAACTTTGGGGGCTTCATGTTATTCTTCTTTATTTTCATCTACATGGTTCTTTCTGAACTTACTAAAAGTTGTATATTCATCAAATATAACATATCTACTGATCTTGATATGACGATAACTCGGTATGTTAACTCTATAAGCTTTTGAATGATCACTGTAGCCTACAAATATTCCCTTCTTTCTTGAAGGGTCCAATTTCAATATTTTCTCCTTGGGAACATGTATAAATACACGACAACCAAATATCTTTAGATATCTGACTTCATTCTTCTTTCTAGCAAGCATTTGTTCTATAGTTTTATTACCAAGAGCACCGAGGGAGATTATATTTTGTACATACATTGTTGTTCTAGTTGCTTTGGCCCATAAGTGCATGGGTAGGTCCTGATCATGGATCATGGATTTTAAAACTTCCATTATGGTTATATTCTTCCTTTCTGCTACTCCATTATGCTGAGGATTATAGGGTGTGGTGAGCTCCCTCTTAATGCAAAATTTCTTTGTATAAATCCTTGAATTCATTTAAAGTGAATTCTCCTCCATTGTCAGATCTCAAGATCTTGATCTTGTTCTTGGATAAATTCTCTACAAGAGCCTTAAATTCTTTGAACATTTCAAATACCTTATCTTTACCCTTCAAGAAGTAAATCCAAGTCTTGTGCGAATAGTCATCAATAAAAGAAACATAATAAACATACCCGGTTCAATGTGGTCGCTGATATTGGTCCGCATACATATGAGTGAACAATATCCACGATCCATTTTTCTTTATTGTTTCTGCTTGAAAATGGGTTCTTGGTATTCTTCCATTGAGCACATCCTTTGCAAACTCCATCATGGTTGATTTAAATCTATGATAAATCAGTGACTACCTTGCTCACAATTGGTAGTGCTTTGTAGTTTACATGAGAAAGTATCCTCTTCCATAGTTCACATGGGTTGATGGTACTTGTTGTTAAAGATGAGTCTGAGTGTCCCTTCAACTTGTAGAGTCCTCCTTCTTCACCAATCATGGCTGCATCATCTATTGTCTTTCCCTTTGGCCACATAAGGGCTTCTCCATCTACAAAATCAACTCTAAAACCTTTCTTATCTAGGGGTGAGATAGAAAGGAGATTTTTTTCAAACCTAGGACATATAAGAATTCCTTCATCTTCATGGAATTTCCTAAGTTTGACTTGTAAGAGGCTTCTCCCATTCCTTTGATAGGATATTGGTAGTAATCTCCAAGCTTTACTTTGTGAGGCAAGCCTTTCTGAATAATACAATGGATAGAGTCTTTTTAACTTGTCATATGTATAGAAGCACCACTGTCTATGATCCAAGTGTCACTTCCACATGATATTGATTCAGTGAGAGTTGATATCAAGACATATTCTTCACTAGAGTCTTCATATTCATTGTTCTTTTATTCAATTGGGTCATCATCTTCATTTGCATGGGAATTGTAGTAGGGAAAAATCCCTAGCTATGTGCAGAAGCACCTGCCCTTTCATCTATAGGATGAAAGGTTAGAGTCTCTAGTTGGAGAAAAACCTGCAACAAAGGGTTAGAGGTAAATCAATGGAAAACCTGCAACACAATGTCATAAATCAAAGCATGCATCTCTAAATAACCTATAAAAAAAGAAATAAACAGTAGACATAAGACCTTATACCTTCCAGCTTCACTTGAAATTGTACCACCATGCCCTGGCTTAGGACGCTACCTCTCCTCAAAGCTGGGTGGTATGGAGAAATGCTCAACATACAAGAGGCTTGGCTTAATGGATAAAATGGAATGAAGGGTGGTGAATGGCTTGATAATGATGGTTTCTCAAGGAACTCACGTGGGCAAAGTAACGATAGGAAGAAATGGAGGTGTGTTGATAGTGACCCTACACCCCTATTTATACATTTTTCTCAAATTTTTAGGGTTTTTAGCCCCTGGTCAGGGTTTTAATCCCTTTATGGGGTTTTAAGCCCTTTCCACCTATTTCTTAGCTCCTTTTGGGGTATTTAGGCCCTTTTAGGGTTTTTAGCCCCTTTTTTAGGGCTTTAGCCCCCTTGTGAGCTATTTTGGCTCTTTTGTGGGTTTTTAATCCCTTTTTGATGTTTTTTGAGCCTTTAGGAGAAATGCATAGGTTAAACAAGGGTGTGGGAGTCAACAAGGGTTATGACATGGATGCCTTTGCATGGTGTAGGCTACATGAGCAATTTTTTGGGTTAACAGGCATAAACTTATTATTTCTCTTCTTGAATTGTTTTTCTTTGAGAGGACAATTCCTTGATATGTGCCCCATATTATTACAAGAAAAACTTTCAAAGGACAAGAAATCTCTCTTAGGTCTTGAGTTCCTTTGATACCTTTAATTCTTTCTAGGATATTGATCATGATCCTTTCTTTGCATGAGCTTCCAAGGATTGGTATTCATCTTCATTTAGATTTTCTTCTCTATTAGCTATCCTTCCTTCTTCCTACATACATTCTTCCCAAAGTTTACTAAACTTGGTCAGCTTTCTTCTAGCACATATTCCTATGATAACAGATTCCCAATCTCTTTCCAGGAGACCGTTCAAGGTGGTCATTACAACTTATTCTTCTTCCACCATGTCTCCAATAGCGTCCAATTATTATTTGATATGAGATACTCTAGTGAAGTATGACTCCATAGTTTCTGCCTTTTGGATCTTCACTCCCTTGACTTGATTTCTCAAGGTCATTCTTCTATTGATTTTCTTTCCTTCAAAGAGACTAGTCAGTGCATTAGACATTTCTTTTGGAGTCTTCTTTGGGGATACTTGAGGAATAAAACGATCCTTGATAGAGTCAGCTATGATCCTTCTTATGCTTTTATTTTCTTTTGCTTCATCTCGTCCATGTTTTGGGACTTCATCTTTGACATAGCTTTCTAGGTCATGTTCTTTAAGGATGAGCATGACTCTATATTTCCATCCTCTGAAGTTCTCTATTCCTTCAAGCTTCTTATCAATATTGGTGTTGTTTGTCATCTTTAATGAATGATAAACTCAAATAAAAATATAGGAAGTATAACTTACTAATAGGAAGGTTTCTCCTGGAACCAACTTCAACTTGACCTAGGGTTTGACAGAGAAACCCTATTTTTTCAAGTTAGAGATATTGAAAATGTGTATGCATTAAAAGATTTGTCTTCCCAAGGTGAGTCTAGAAATGTGGTCCTTGCTACAAAATTGTCAACATAACCTTGAACAATCTAATGGCCTATTTCCTCAAGGTAGAAGGTGGGTAGAAGTGAAAAATAAAAAAATGAAAATCTTCGGAACAAAATTATGCCACCACAAAAAGACACACCCTCCTAGGGTGAGTTGTGTTAGATCATGTTTTTGTTTTCCATCTTTTAATACTTTTGTTTATGTTTTGAATCTTTGTTTTATTCATCACTCATAGAAAATTTTGTTTCTTAGGATAGTTTGAATCTTTTTCCTTTAACTTTCATGCTATTTGTTTTCTTAGTTTTATTTTTTTTAAATTTTGGTTTGATTTCATAGTTAGAGGGCTTATAGAAGGCTTATATGGATTAAAAGGTCTAAAAAATAACATAACAAATTGATTAAGGTTCCTAAACCAAGTTTAAACCTTTATCATTAGTTTAGTTTTTGGAAATCATTAACTCAAACTTTCTTGTAGCACAAGCCTGAAAAAAATGCACACATGCGCTACAAGAAAGTCGTGCAGTTCAAAAATCATCATTTCTGGTTCAGTTTTCTTTGAAATTCTCACACATAAGATGTCAATCATACTGGGTGGTGGATTTGATATGTGTTTCTTTTAGAATAATCACTGTGACAGGTGTGAATATCATCATGAGGGCGAGTCATGGTGGTCTATTGCAGAGGTGATGGAATAATGATGGTTGAACATAATGAGACAAATGCACCTTGAATAATGTATTCCTTGAAGTGCACGTAGAGCAGATGAATGTCATGGCAAAAAATCAGCACTTTGTAATCGGAATTTTGAAATAGGATGAAAAATTAGGGCTTTGAGGAGCAGTCATTAGGAGTTATGAAAGCGGTCAACGAAGATTGGGGAATGCAATTGGACACCTGACAGTCAAGAAAACATGATTCCAACACCTGGATTAATCACTTTGACAGAAGCTATTTTACAATAGTTCAAAATGAAAAAGACTGGAAAGACTAATAGAGCAGAACCTTCAGACATGAGCTAGGTTCAAACCTTTCCAGATTGTGCAAAACTATTTGCAGAAGCAGGGTGGTTAGTGTTTTTTGAAAATATTGAAGGTTATCATTCAGATGTTTCTTACAAATTCGCTCAATGTTTGGATAAGGATGTAGTGTCTTTTGATACTTTTAAGTTTAAACTAACCAGGGAATTGCTAGCAGAAGCAGTATGAATTTTAGATGAGGGTGAATTCTGGTTCAAAAAGGTGCCTTTCAATTTGGATGCTCAAATATATCTAATTCTAGGTGTAGTAGCTGATTGGGGAAAGGGAGTACCTATTCAAAAGTTTAAACCAGAATGGATAGATCCTATCAAAATATTACAAAGCTATATCACTTGCGAAGGGAGATTTGCTTTTGTGTTTAAGTATCATTTTAGATTCCTTCAACATCTCAGTCATGAATCCAAAATGAATCTCCCATTCTTCCTTTTGAAAAGTTTACAGAAGATGTCAAGCAGGGTGAAAGAACATCAGGATCACACTAAACAATCAGTTTTTCATCATGGGCTTATTAAACTAGTTATAAGCACTATAATTTAGAAAAGAGAGAAGACATGGGAATACTTCTTGTTTTGGTCTAGTTTCCAAACAGAGAAGGAAGAGCGGTCTCAGAAGAGACAATTAGACAAAGGTCAGAGTCTAATCAAGAAACTTAAAAATAAAGTCACAGTCAAAGATGAAGAAGCCGATGAACCAAGAAAATCTTCGAATCGGGAAGATGAAAACATTGAACTTGAACAACAAATTAATGTTGAGGAAAACAAAGTTTCAAAGTCAGAGGTGAAGGAAGTTGAGCCAGTAGAAGATGTTTTACCTACATAATCAAATCAAGGTGTAAAGGAAGATGTTAAGGAGCAAAAGCAGATGCCAATTATAGTACTTTCTGAAGAGGATGAAAAATCCTTATCTAATGAGGCTAGGGTTCCTACTACTGATGAAGCTAGGGTTTATTCTAAGAAAAAAATACACACCCATTTTGAAGAGGACACAGTGTCAGGAAAGAAAAGAATGAAGGTTGTTGAATTAGCTTCAATAACTCATCAAGGGAAGGTTCTGAAAATGTTAGGAGAGTTTTGAGCAGTCTAGAGGCCCAAGACAAGGCCAAAGAACAAGCTCAGGTTAAACATGAAGAAGCTATTAAATCCCAAACTGGCTGAGAAGAATGTTACAATAATATAATATTCATCATCCCAAGAGAAATTAGAAGATAGTGAAGATGAAAACAAAGAAGTTATGAGGGGTAAAAAACCAATAGTTTCAAAAGATAAACCAGTTTTCACTGATACTAAGATCTCAGAGATTTTCATGGAGGTTTGAAATAAGATGATTCAAGAACAACAACAAAATGATATAAAGAGTTCTTGTATGGAGAAAAGAGCGGTAATTGAAGAAGAAGTTCAGTGCAGTATTGAAGATGAACAACATCCAAAGATTCCTGTGACCGTCACAGAGCATATGAAGGAGGATGGAGAAATATAAAGGAAGTTGAAAATCCCTTGGATGCTAGAATGGATGCAACCAATAGCAGAAGATAAATGTGTTGATTCTGAAAAGGAAAATCTGCAAAGGAGCATTAAACAATACAAGCATCAAATTGAATATATGCATGAAACCAATGAAGGATTAGTGACCGCAAATAGGAGACTTAGAGAAGACTTGGAATAAGTGAACAGTCACTATCAGGAATTGATTGCAGTTTCTAAAGAGGCTCTTAAAAGAAAAAAACAGATAGATAATCCAAACCAATTTAGAAGACAATTTGTACCTCATTTCATTTCCAGAGAGAGAAGAAACAATGATATACAACGAGAAAGGAGAGAAGCTGAGGATCAAAAAGTACCACCACCACTTCAAAATAATGTAGCTGATGAAGAACAAATTGAAGAGGAAGAGTTCTTTGTGGATCCATAGAAGGATATGAATTATTTTGGAGAACAGTTGACTAAAGGTTTTGTGACTGAAGAAGATTTTTTAAACTCAGAATATTGTGATGTAGATGTGTTTGAAACAAAAAATGATTTGAATCATGAGGTGATTCAGGAGGATCTAGGAAGGCCAAATTTTCAAAGTCCTCCAATCTTAGAAAAACTAGCACCAGATCAAAGGAATCATCGAGACGATTCCAATGGTGTTCGTTTCACCTCAAACGGACTCTGTATGAGAAAGTTGTCGTGTTCTGTTCTATGAGGTCAACAGGCAAAATTGGCAAAAGAGGTGCCACGTGGCACCACTAACAAGGTGACACATGGAATTCATACTATACAGACATGATGACATGGCATGTGTATGAACCAATGAGAGGACAACATGTGGCATGTACGGATGGATGACATGTCAACCCATTCAATGGTACGGTCCAATCCAGAGGGAACACGTGCCTGTACGGAAGGTGTGTTGGCCCAGTAATATTTCACTACATGGCACTTGATGATTGGTTAAAATTTTAGTAAGAAGACTAGCCTCCATGGGGTTCGACCCTGTGACCTCTCCTGCATAGTGCTTTGCCTTACCGTTAGCCCACAAGGTGTTCCTTGTATAATGTATGGAAATAAATTTATTTGAAGTATGCAGTGGCATTTCGAGCCCCAAAGGAGCCGGGGCTTAGCCCCGATTTTTGTTATTCCTCCAGCATGACTGAGATCTCCAAACAGCATGGGAGCCCAGCTCATTTAGCACATGTCGAATTATAAACTATGGAGTTTGGGTTAAAAGTGGGTTGAGAATTGTTTCTCTGTTATAACAAATTTTTGGGTTTTATACATAGTTCGGTTGGGTAGTTTTACAACCATATTTTATTAATGCCATACTTGGGTATGTGGTTGGCATAGTTGTTAATTATGTCAACTACATGATAAAAGGATCTTTAAGTGAACCTAACCAAAAACTTGAGAAGTTGAAACAAGATGCCAATCTTGGAAAATTTGTTGTAACCAAAGAGAACATGAGGAAAATGTGAAGAGGGGCAAGTCATGGCTATATAAGCCCCCTTAGTTTCCATTTTCCACTCATGCTTTGGAGTGGAGACTTTGTAGCTAAAGGAGAGAAGGGATATTGCGTAGCTCTGCAGGAGGAAGGTACGAGTGTTTATACTCATTTTACACTGTCTTCAGGCTTTGGAGTTGCTGGAAGCAGTCTGGTTGTGTTTTGGGCAGTGGTTCTCTTCCTGACCATTGTCTCCAAGGTATCATTGTATCATTACCATGTATTTTTCCTTATGCTGAGATTATAGATCGGCCCTCCTATTGAGAAGCAGGCCCAGAGACGTAGTCCATCCTGGATGAACTCCGTTATCAACTTGTTGTCTTTATGTGCGTATTGTTTATGCTGTTTGGTTCTCTTCTTATGGATTTGTGAGCTTCATCCATGCTCTTTATGCAATTCATGTTAACATCATAGAGTAGAAAAGATCTTGTTTTCGGATCATGTGGTATCAGAGCAGGTCTATGTGACTTTGGATTGTGAGTGTGGATGCTCACGAGGGCTAAACTGCAAGCTGGTGAGGGTACATTAGAGCCTTACAATTCCGAGATCGGACGTGCACACTGAAGGAGGAAGATGGATGCTAATGATGCCTGCATAGAGATGGAGGAAAAATTTCACAAGGTCTTCTACATGATGGCCGACAAGGTAGACAAGTTGTTTGCGGACTATGAAGAACGCATGACAAAAGAAAGAAAAGGAAGTGAAGTAAAGAAGGAAGAAAAAGAAGTGAAGGACGAAGGAAATGCTTCAGTTAACCAAGGAGGAGGTGGCGAAGAGCCTCTTGAGCCTCCCTCTTCACCTTCATCTTCAACCACAAGTTCAAGTGCTTCTTCCTCATCTCATTCTCAGCATTCCAAGGTTCCTCACAAAGAGCCTCAAAAGAAGCCCTTAGTGAAGCTCGATGTGAAGTTTGATTTTCCCATGTTCAATGGGGAAGCGAATGCAGAGAAGTTGAACAATTGGATAAGGAAAATTGAGGTCTATTGCCAAGTCCAGTAGATCAAAGAAGAAGATGTGAAGATTCAATTGGCTTCACTTTGGCTGACAGGAACCGCACTTGTATGGTGGGAAAGCAAGCTTTACCAAGGTAGCAAACAAATGCGTAATCTTCTCTCATAATGGTCGGCTTTCATTTATGCTTTACGTAAGCAATTTTATCCATTGGGTTATGTTCAAAAGGCTATGATGGATTGGCAAAGTTTTATACAAGGCAAGGGTCAAAGTGTTCAGAATTTTACTGAAGAATTTAGAAAGAAATCTTTAGAGTTGAATATTTCTTTAGATTCTCCTGACACTCTTTTGAAGTACATTGGTGCTCTTCATCATTATCTACACCATACTTTGCTGTTGTTGAATCCTACTAGTGTGGATGAAGAAAGTGTTCAGGCTACTCATCTCAAGAGCAGGGGGAAGCATTTGCAAGAAGACCATCTGAAGCAGCCTTTCAAGCCCAACAACAACCACAAGTCCAAAAATAAAGACAAGAGCAAGAAGACAGCTACTGCCAAGAAGGAAGGAGGAAAGCTCCATTGTAAACATTGTGACACTAATGGGCATGATAAAGAAAGTTGTTGGAAGTTACATCCTGAACAGAGGCAAAAAGAAGAAAAAGACCATTGCAACAGCGCAACGAGATTTGGGTTCCAACTCAAGTGACGAAACCAGGATTACAGCCGTGGGAATGCAAGGTAACAAAACTCCTCATACTGGTTCAAGTTCTACTCATGTTTCTAAATAAAATGATAAAAGAAGAAGTGATTTGTTTCACATCAGAGTCGTGTCTAAGCATACAAAGATTGAAACATTATTTGATCCGGGTTCTCAAGTAAATTTGATCTCAGAATCAGTTGTTAAGAAGTTTGGCATACAGACTAAACCTCACCCCAAGCCTTATCCTCTTGGATGGGTATGTGATAATGCTAATCTACAGGTGACTAAGCAATGCAGGTTAAGGTTTGCTATTGCTTCAAAGTTGATCGATGAGGTGGAATTAGATGTTGTTCCTCTTGACATCTACGGTATCGTATTGGGAAGCCCATACTTGTATGATCAAAAAGCAGTATTCTTCCGTCATGAGAACAAGTACCATCTCACCAAAAATGGGCTGGAGTACATTGTGAGAGCTCACAGTATGAAGGCTAACACCACTCTTGTTAGTGCAGGACAGATGAAGCGGCTCATCAACACTAATAAGAGATACATGCTCATGGTTGTGAGAGCAAAACATGCTAAGGCATCCAATGCTTTCAAAGGTTGTGATCCTTCTCATAAAAAGGCTATGATTGATATTGTGGCTAACTATGATGAAATATTTCAGGAACCTACAGGTTTGCCTCCCAAAAGGGAGATTCAACATGAGACTCATCTCCAGCAGGATGCCCCTCTTCCTAATGTGGGCATGTACAAGTTTTCTGCAGTTTAAATGGCAGAGATTAAGAAGCAGGTTCAAGACTTGTTGGACCACGGACTGATCAGACCCAGCTCCTCTCCATGTGGTTCATCGATTGTGTTGGTGATGAAGAAATATGGCACATGGAGGATTTTCATTGACTATCAGGATCTCAACAAGATCATGATCAAGAATCGATACCCGCTTCCTCGCATAGATGACTTGCTCGACCAGTTGAAAGATGCTATGTTCTTTACAAAGTTGGATTTGCGCATTGCTACCACCAGATCAGAATTGCAGAAAGTGATGTGTGGAAGATGGCCTTCAAGACTAAGTAAGGTCTATTTGAGTGGTTGGTGATGCCCTTTGGGCTTTGCAATGCACCTGCAACCTTTATGCGGGTAATGAATGATGGTTTCCGGCCATTCTTAGATGATTTTGTCATTGTTTATCTAGATGACATATTGGTCTTTAGTAAAACTTGGGAAGCACATGTAGGGCATGTAAAGATAGTGTTGGACACTTTGAAAAAGGAGAAATTGTATGTAAAATTGTCAAAGTGTGAATTTGGAAAAACTTCATTAGTTTACTTGGGTCATATTGTAGGAGGTGGAAATTTAAAAATTGATCCTTCAAAAGTTGATGTAATTGTCAATTGGCCTAAGCCTACTAGTGCTACTGAAGTGAGAAGCTTTTTAGGAGCTGTTCATTATTGGAGGAGGTTCATTCAAAACTTCTCATACATAGCATCTCCTTTGCATGCCTTAACAAGTGTGAAGAAAGACTTCCGGTGGGGAGGTAAGCAGCAGAAAGCCTTCGACACATTGAAGGGAAAGATCAGCACTGCCCCAGTCCTCACCTTGCCCGATTTGAAGCAGCCATTTGAAATAGAGACAGATGCCAGTGGATATGCCATGGGGGAAGTATTGATGTAGCACCGCAAGCCTATTTGATACCATATAGAGACTTTTACTCAAGCAGTGATCAACTACCCCACCTATGACAAAGATTTGTATGCTTTGGTTCAGAGTGTCAAGAAGTGGAAGCACTACTTGATGGGTAAAGAGACGATCATCCATACCGATCATCAGCCCTTGTAGTATCTCCATTCCTAGAATAATCTCCAGCAAGCTCGTCATTTCAGGTGGATGGGATTTCTTCAACAATTCCATCTAGTGATCAAGTACAATAAGGGTACTAGTAACAAAGTGGCAGATATGCTTTCTAGACCTCCTATTGTTGCATCTATGGTTTTGAAAAATGCTTCTTTATCCCATGAAAGTTATATTGAGCAGTATGCTACTGATGATGATTTCAAGGAGATTTATGAGAAGCTAACCAATGGCACACATGTGGAAGACTACTATTTGCAGGGAAATTTGCTCTATCATTTGGGCAAGCTATGTGTTCCTATCAGTGAAAGAGTCCATGTAATACAAGAAGCTCATACTTCTCTTGTATCAGGGCATTTTCGGGTAGATAAGACTTTGGCTCATTTGCAAAAACTCGTGTATTGGCCTCGCATGAAAGACATTGTAACAAAATATGTAAAGGGGTGTGTGATGTGCTCTACTTGTAAGCCCACTAATAGAAAATTGGGGCTGTACTCACCACTTCCTATTCCTTCCCATCCTTGGGAAAGCATTTCCATGGATTTTGTAGGGGGTTTGCCTATGTCTAGGAGGGGTCATGACTACTTGTATGTGGTCATGGATAGGTTTAGCAAGATGTGTCTTCTTATGCCATGTAAAATCAGGTCACTGCAGAGCAGGATGCTTCTCTTTTCTTTCACCATGCATGGGTTCACTTTGGACTCCCTACGTCCATTATCTCAGATCGGGACTCCCGATTCCTTGGAAAGTTTTGGACAAAATTATGGTGTATGATGGACACCAAGCTGAAGAGGAGCACCGCTTTCCATCCATAGACCGACGGACAGACAGAGGTAGTCAATAGGACAGTTGTTCATTTGCTTCAAGGTTATTGCAACAAGCATCCTAAGTTATGGGATGAGCAGATCCAGTATGTGCAACATGCCTACAATAGGGCTATGCATTCTTCCACTCATGGCTCACCATTTGAGACATGATTTGGGTACTTGCCAAAGAATCCATTGGACTTGACTTATGGGAGAGAGGGTGATTCAAGCACTTCCAAGGAGGAATACAAATCCCATAGGTTCATTCAGAGAGTTCAACAAGTACATCAAGTAGTGCAAGAGCAGTTGGAGAAGAGTCAAGCCCAGTACAAGGCTTGCCATGACAAGCATAGAGTTGATCATCAGTTTTAGGTAGGATATCAAGTGTGGCTTCACATCATTAAGGAGAGGATGAAAGGATAAGGAAAGAAGCTCAATCCCATTAGATATGGTCCCTTCACCATCGTGGAGAAGATTGGGACGAATGCCTTTCGCTTAGAGCTACCGCCATACATGCAAATCTACTCAGTGGTGAATGTGGAGAACTTGAAACTCTATGAGCCTCCCATGATCATGGATAAAAGGGAGAATGTCTCATTTCCATCAGTTGATGAATTTTCTCCTGAGTACATGGATGAGCTAAAGGAAGATGTCATCTTGGATAGAAGGACAAGGACTTCTCGCAGAGGTGATGTTGATTATCTTCAAGTGGGCATCATAGGCACTCATCCAAGCAAATCCAAGTGGATCGAGAAAGAGAAAGTGAGGGAGCAATTCCCTCACCTATCTGTTGATTAGTAAAGGCTTTTGGAGGCCAAAAGCTTCTCAGTGGGGAGGAATGATCTAGGAGGATCCAGAAAGGCCAAATTTTCAAAGTCCTCCAATCTTATCAAAACTAGCACCATATCAAAGGGCTCATTGAGATTATTCCAACGGCGTTCGTTTCACCTCAAACGGACTCCATATGAGAAAGTTATCGCGTTCTGTTCTATGAGGTCAACAGGCAAAATTGGCAAAAGAGGTGCCACGTGGCACCACTGATAGGGTGACACGTGGAATTCATACTCTACGGCCATGATGAAATGGCATGTGTATGAACCAATGAGAGGATGACATGTGGCATGTACCAACAGATGACGTGTCAACCCATTCAATGGTACGGTCCAATCCAGAGGGAACACGTGTCTGTACGGAAGGTGTGTTGACCCAGTAATATTTCGCCACATGGCACTTGATGATTGGTTAAAAGTTTATTAAGAAGACTGGCCTCCATGGGGTTTGACCCTGTGACCTCTCCCGCATAGTGCTTTGCCTTACCGTTAGCCCACAAGGTGTTCCTTGTATAATGTATGGAAATAAATTTATTTAAAGTATGCAGTGGCATTTCGAGCCCCAAAGGAGCCAGGGCTTAGCCCCGACCTTCGTTCTTCCTCCAGCGTGACCGGGAGCTCTGAACAGCATGGGAGCCCAGTGCATTTAGCACATGTCGAATTATAAACTATGGAGTTTGGGTTAAAAGTGGGTTGAGAATTGTTTCTCTGTTATAACAAATTTTTGGGTTTTATACATAGTTCTGTTAGGTAGTTTTGCAACCAGATTTTATTAATTCCATACTTGGGTATGTGGTTGGCACAATTGTTAATTATGTCAACTACATGATAAAAGGATCTTTAAGTGAACCCAACCAAAAACTTGAGAAGACGAAACAAGATGCCAATCTTGGAAAATTTGTTGTAACCAAAGAGAACATGAGGAAAATGTGAAGAGGGGCAAGTCATGGCTATATAAGCCCCCTTAGTTGCCATTTGCCACTCATTCTTTGGAGTGGATACTTTGTATCTAAAGGAGAGAAGGGAGATTGTGTAGCTCTGCAGGAGGAAGGTACGAGTGTTTATACTCATTTTACACCGTCTTCAGGCTTCGGAGTTGCTGGAAGCAGTCTGGTTGTGTTTTGGGCAGCAGTTCTCTTCCTGACCATTGTTGCCAAGGTATCATTGTATCATTGCCATGTATTTTGCCTTATGCTGAGATTATAGATTGGCCCTCCTATTGAGAAGCAGGCCCGAAGACGTAGTCCATCCTGGACGAACTCCGTTATCAACTTGTTTCCTTTATGTGCGTATTGTCTATGATGTTTGGTTCTCTTCTTATGGATTTGTGAGCTTCATTCATGCTCTTTATGCAATTCATGTTAACATCACAGAGTAGCAAAGATCTTGTTTTCAGATCATGAGGTGACTAGTGTAACTGTTGATACATATTAGACTGATCCAAAGAAAACTTTAAATTTAAGATCAGGTCCAAAGCAAGTAGTTCAAAACCCTAAGAAGAAGGTAGTATTTCCTCCTAAACAACAGTCTGATCCAATGTTAGAGAAAAAACAAAATCAGGATAAACAAAAGAATACTGTTGAAGTTGAAGAGGTAAATAAAAATATGCAGAATTTCAGCCTTGAAAATGAATTAGGAAAAATCAAGATCCCTATGCCTTTCACTGAGTTGATGAAGAATACTTCTTACAAAAATTCAGTTCTGAAAATGATTGGTTCAACAAACAGTCAACTTCCCTTTGACACAGTGAATTTACAAGAAGAAATCCCTAAAAATTTTATTGGATCAGCTCTTGCAGAAAAAACTGAAAATGATGCAAGTGCATCACCTCCTTTTTACATCACTCTAACTATTCATGAGCAAATGATACATAATTGCCTTTTGGATTTAGGAGCATCTCATAACCTAATCCCAAAAGATGTCATGGAGGCTTTAGGTTTGAGCATAACAAAACCTTATCATGATTTGTATGCTTTTGATTCACGAGCTGTAAAATGTTTAGCAGTGATAAAAGATATGGTGGTCAGTTTCGCTCAGTTACCAATGAAGAGTGTGATTATGGATGTGGTAGTGGCAAACATTACACCCAAGTTTGGATTGCTCCTCTCTAGATCTTGGGACAAGAAGGTTGGTGGAACCCTACAAATGGACTTAACATATGCCACCATTCCTATATTTGGAGGGGAAAACAGAAGGTTATATAGAGAGTTACAATTTGCCTATATTGTGACAGATGACAAGAACCCTACAAATCATCCCTTGTATGTTGTTGAGAAGGATTTGGGTACTTGTGTGTTGCATTTTAGTGATGATGATAATACTGCTGGTTTATTATAGGTTGAAAAAGAAAAGCCAATCAAACACACTAGGGAACAAGAAGATGAACTTTGGAAAATGTATTTTGATGGATCATCATGCAAGGAAGGTGTTGGAGCAGGGGTCCTTCTAATATCTCCTGGTGGTGAAGCAGTAAGGCTAATGTATAAATTGGAATTTGTTACCACCAATAATACTATAGAATATGAATCTTTTTTGTTGAGTTTGAAAGCTGCAAAATATTTAGGTATTCAACAGATTTTTGTATATGGCGACTCCGAGTTGGTTGTTCAGCAAGTAAAGAACAACTATCAAGTAAGACAAGATCTATTGAAAGTGTACCATAATGGAGTATGGGATATGATATACAATTACTTCATGGATTTTAATATCACTTTTATTCCTAGGGATCATAACCAAACTGCTAATTCTCTTTCCCTAACAGCTACACATTTCAAGATTCCAAAAACAACACAGCTAAAGTATCCTATTGAGGTTAGGTATAGGCCTTCTGTGCCTGATAATGTAAAGAAGTGGAAATTTTTTGAAGATGAAATTGAAATAAAAAGGTTCTTGAAGCTGACAGGTGAGTTTTCCAATTCCTTGATTGATCAAGAACAAGATGACGAGGTTGAAGAATTTGAAGGTATTGCATAAAATGAGATTGCAGGTCACAAGATTATTGAACTTAAAAGTAATTTCATTCCTAAGGGTTTGGTGCCTTTAGAGAGGATATTTTCAAAGGATGATACACCCTTAAAACCAATGGTATAGTCCTTAGAATAAAATGTAATGGACTGTAATATTGGCACCCCTAAACATCCTAGAATGGTGAATATTTCAAAAGAACTCACAACAGAGCAGAGAAACAGGTACATCAAGTTGTTAAAAGAGTATGTTGATGTTTTTGCATGGTCATATGAATATTTAAAGACATATGATACTGTAATTATACAACATAAAGTGCCTTTAAAACCAAATCTTAAACCTTTCAGAAATAAATTAAGGAGGATAAATCTAGCTTTGTTTCCTATTATTGAAAAGGAGGTGAAAAATTTGTTAGATGCTAAGATTATTGTTCCCCTCAGATGTTCTTCATGGGTAGCCAATTTAGTTCCTGTCAGGAAAAAGAATGGTGAAATCAGACTGTGTGTTGATTTTCGAAATCTAAATAGGTATTCATTATAGGACAATTACCCTTTTCCAAAAATAGAACAAATATTGCAGAAGGTAGTTGGTGCACAAAGAATTTCTATGGTTGATGGATTTTCAAGATATAATCAAATTGCCATGCACCTTGATGATAGAGAAAAAATAGCTTTTACTACACCTTGGGGTACTTTCATGTACGATCAAATGCCTTTTGGATTAATGAATGCTAGAGATACTTTTCAAAGAGCTATGGACATAGCCTTTGTAGGGGAAAGAGATAAGTTTGTAGTGATTTACTTAGATCATATTACAGTCTTTTCACAATCAAATGATGAGCATCTAAAACACTTAAAACAAACTTTTCTGAAATGCAGAAAATATGGTTTATCTCTCAATTCAAAGAAATCACATTTTGCTATACAAGAAGGTAAACTATTGGGTCATTTAGTTTCAGCTGATGGAATAAGGATTGATCCGGAAAGGGTGAAAGCAATACTGAAAATAAGTTTACCAAGGAGCAAGAAGGATGTACAATCTTTTATTGGTAAAATCAATTTTTTGCGTTGGTTCATACCAAATTTTGCTGAAACCATCAAGCAGATTATAGCCATGTTGAAGAAATATTAGGAGGTCAAGTGGACTGTAGAATAAAAAAACTCGTTTGAAAAGATTAAGATGGCTCTTACGGAGGCTCCAGTATTAGTTAAGTCCTGATTTTACAAAGGAATTTTTAACTTTTTCTTTTGCATCTGAAGATACATTGGCTATTGTTTTATTACAGAAGAATAAGGATGGTCTTGAATAGCCTATTGCATTTTTTAGCAAGACTCTCAGAGACTCAGAACTAAAAGATAGCACCTTAGAGAAGCAGGCTTATTCATTGGTAAAAGCATTGAAGTTTTTCAGAATTTATGTTTTACATTCCAAGGTTATTGCTTATGTACCTAATGTTGCCCTCAAGGATATTTTGACTCAGCGTGACAGTGAGGGAAAAATATGGAAGTGGATTGCAAAAATAATGGAATATGATGTAGATATTAGACCTACAAAGCTAGTAAATGGACAAGGTTTAGCTAAATTACTAGTTGATTCAAATTGCCAAGCTTTAGGTCTACATCTCATGGAAGAACAACCAGCACAGGAAGAAATTCAAGCAGAGTTGGAGAAAGAGAAGATTATGGACATGGATAATTTTAGGGGTGAAATTTAGCGCTTGGGCTACTTTTAGGGGTTTTTCTCCAAAAAATGATTCGCCATTTTGCATTTTTTGAAGCCCTGTTTCGCCCAATTTTGATGGGGTAAAATTTTTCACACTAAAAATCGCCAAATTATTATATAAACGATATAAAATCCTTGGGACTTAAAATCTTTTTCAAAAAATATAGCTTAACATTTTATAGTTGTTATTTTAAAAATTGGTAATATTCGCCAACATTTATACACTTTTAAATAAGTATGGTTCCTTAAAATCATCCCTGACTATGGAACACTATGCAGAGTCCACATGGTATGTAGATATTGTACACTTTATTTTGTATTTGCAATGTCGAGAACACTTAGATAGGAAAGCTGCTAGGTCTTTGAAGTTGAAAACTACTAAATATTGTTTGATAGAACGACAGCTATTTTTGAAAGATCTAGGAGGTATTTTGCTCAGATGTTTAGATAAACTAGAAATTGAAGGAGTAATTCCTAAATCCCATGAAGGTGCTTGTGGGGGACATAAGTATTGGAAGGAAACAACATACAAATATTTACGATCCTGATACTATTGGCCTTCCTTATTCTCAGATGTATATCGGTAGGTAAGAGCATGAATCCCTTGTCAAAAGTGTACCAGTAAACAAAAGTTGTTGTCATTACCATTAAAATTAATTGCAGTTAATGCCCCTTTTCAGCAATGGGGTTGGACTTCATAGAAGAGATAAATCCATCTTCCTCAGGGCAGCATAAGTGGATCTTGACTACTACAAATTTCTTTACTAAATGTGTAGAAGCTATTCCCACAAGGAATGCAATAGACAATGTAATCATAGATTTTATTGAAGATAATATTCTTAGTAGATTTGGATGTCCTTAGAAATTATTTATTGATAATGCTAAAGATTTTAAATCTAACGCTATGGGGGAATTCTGTGAAAAGAATGGGATCATGTTGAAACACTCAACACCCTATTATCCTCAGGGGAATGGGTTAGCCGAGTCATCTAATAAGAATATTATTCATAGTATCAGGAAATTATTGAAGTAGAGTAAACGATCATGGGATTCTATGTTGAAATATGCATTATGGGTAGACAGAATAACAATTAAAAAATCAATTGGAACCTCTCCTTTCCAATTAGTATATGGTACTGATGCAATTTTTCTTGTACAGTTGGGTATCCCAGTGATGAAATTTTTTCAAGATTGTCAGGAAGAACCTAATGATATGCAAAGAAGAATTTATGCACTAATAGAGTTACAACAGAAACAGGAAACAGTGGAAGAAAAGGCTCAGCTATACAGGTTAAAGATCAAAGAAATATTTGATAGGAAGATCAAAGATAACAATTTTTCAGTGGGAGATATGGTTTTGAGATGGGATGCTAGGAAGGAGCAGAAAGGAAATCATGGAAATTTTGATAACCTTTGGTTTGGTCCTTTCATAGTATCGAAGTTTCTAGAAAACAATACTTTTGTACTACATACTTTGGAGGGTGAGGAATTGTCTAATCCAGTTAATGGACGATTCCTCAAGCATTTTTATAGTTTTTGAGATGAATACTGGAATTTCATTGTATATACTGATGTGAGTAACAGAATAAGGACTCCATGGCCCAATGGAAATTCTGCAGACTAGTAGGTAGCAGCACAGAAGGCACTGGTCTACAGGTTCTTGAAGCCTCACAGGGAGGACATCATCCCACAGCAGGAGCCAGATGTTAGATCATGTTTTTGTTTTCCATCTTTTAATACTTTTGTTTATAGTTTTGAAGCTTGGTTTTATTCATTACTCCTAGGAAATTTTGTTTCTTAGGATAGTTTTAATCTTTTTCCTTTAACTTTCATGTTATTTATTTTCTTAGTTTTATTTTTTTAAAATTTTGGTTTGATTTCATAGTTAGAAGGCTTATAGAAGGCTTCTATGGATTAAAAGGTCTAAAAAATAGCATAAAATATTGACTAAGGTTCCTAAACCAAGTTTAAACCTTCATCATGAGTTTAATTTTTGCAAATCATTAACTTAGACTTTCTTGTAGCGCAAGCCTAAAAAAAATGCACACATGCACTACAAGAAAGTCACACAGTTCAAAACTCATCATTTCTGGTTCAGTTTTCTTTGAAATTCTAACACATAAGATGTCAATCATACTGGGTGATGGATTTGATGCGTGTTTCTTTTAGAATAATCACTGTGACAAGTGTGAATATCATCATGAGGGCGAGTCGTGGCAGTCTATTGCAGAGGTGATGGAATAATGATGGTTGAACATAATGAGAAAAATGCACCTTGAATCACATATTCTCTGAAGTGCACATAGAGAAAATGAAGGTCGTGAAAAAAAATCAACACTTTGTAATCAGAATTTTGAAACATGGCGAAAAATTAGGGCTTTGAGGAGCGGTCATTTGGAGTTATCAAAGCATTCAGAGAATATTGGGGAATGCAATTGGACACCTAATAGTCAAGAAAACATGATTCCAACACCTGGATTAATCACTTTGACAGAAGCTATTTGACAATAGTTCAAAATGAAAAAGAGTGGAAAGACTAATAGAGAAGAACCTTCAGACATGAATTGGGTTCAAACCTTTCCAGATTATGCAAAACTGTTTGCACAAGTAGGGTTGTTAGTGTTTTTGGAAAATATTGATGGTTATCACTCAGAAGTTTCTTACAAATTCGCTCAATGTTTGGATAAAGATGTAGTGTCTTTTGATACTTTGAAGTTTAAACTGACCAGGGAATTGCTAGCAGAAGCAACAGGAATTTTAGATGAGGGTGAATTCTGGTTCAAAAAGGTGCCTTTCACTTTTGATGCTCAAAGATATCTAATTCCAGGTGTAGTAGCAGATTGGGGAAAGGGAGTACCTATTCAAAAGTTTAAACCAGAATGGATAGAGCCTGTCAAAATATTACAAAGCTATATTACTTGCAAAGGGAGATTTGCTTTTGTGTTTAAGTATCATTTTAGATTCCTTCAACATCTCAGTCATGATTCCGAAATGAATCTCCCATTCTTATTTTTTAAAAGTTTATAGAAGATGTCAAGTAGGGTGAAAGAACATTATGATCACACTAAACAATCAGTTTTTCATCATGGGCTTATTAAACTAGTTATAAACACTGTACTTCAGAAAAGAGAGAAGACATGGGAATACTTCTTATTTTGGTTTGGTTTCCAAACAGAGAAGAAAGAGCAGTCTCAGAAGAGACAGTTAGACAAAGGTAAAATTCTGATCAAGAAACATAAAAATTAAGTCATAGTCAAAGTTGAAGAAGCTGATGAACCAAGAAAATCTTCGAATTAGGGAGATGAAAACATTGAACTTGAACAACAAATTAATGTTGAGGAAAACAAAGTTTCAAAGTTAGAGGTGAAGGAAGTTGAGCTAGTAGAAGATTGTTTTACCTGCAGAATCAAATCAAGGTGTAAAGGAAGATGTTAAGGAGCAAACGCAGATCCCTATTACAGTACTTTCTAAAGAGGATGAAAAATCCTTATCTGATGAGGCTAGGGTTCCTACTACTAATGAAACTAGGGTTTATTCTAAGCAAAAAATACACACCCATTTTGAAGAGGATGTCACGAAAGAAAATAATGAAGGTTGTTGAATTACCTTCAATAACTCATCAAGGGAAGGTTCTGAAAATTTTAGGAGAGGTTGGAGTAGTTTGGAGGCCCAAGATAAGGCCAAAGAACAAGCTCAGGTTAAATATGAAGAAGCTATTAAATAAACTAGCTGAGAAGAAGGTTATAGTAATAGCAGATTCATCATCTCAAGAGAAATTGGAAGATAGTGAAGATGACAACAAAGAAGTTATGAGGGGTAAAAAACCAATAGTTTCAAAAGATAAACCAGTATTCACTGATACTAAGATCTCAGACATTTTCATGGAGGTTCGAAATAAGATGATTCAAGAACAACAACAAAATGATATAAAGAGTTCTTGTATGGAGAAAAGAGAAGTAATTGAAGAACAAGTTCAGTGCAGTATTGAAGTTGAAGAACATCCAGAGATTCCTATGACCTTCACAGAGCATATGAAGGAGGATGAAGAAATATACAGGAAGCTGAAAATCCCATGAATGCTAGAAGGGATGCAACCAATATTAGAAGATAAATGTATTGATTCTGAAAAGGAAAATCTGCAAAGGATCATTAAACAATACAAGAATCAAAATTTAATATATGCATGAAACCAATGAAGGATTAGTGACTGCAAATAGGAGACTTAGAGAACACTTGGAAGAAGTGAACAGTCACTATCAGGAATTGATTGTAGTTTCTAAAGAGGATCTTAAAAGAAAAAGACTGTCAGAGAATCAGTTTACATAACTAAGGCAAACTATCCAGGAGCTGACATAGCAAAATGAGGAGTTAACAAAGAGAGTTGCAGATTTGGAAGCAGACCACCTGAAAGCTAGAAGGAATGCTTAGGATTTAGAGGGAATTTCTATTTTAGCTCAGGGAGCAAAAGACTTGTAAAGTATGTTTAGAAGAGCAGTTATTAGCTAGTTTGAAAAAGTTATTTTATTTTTGTATAATTATAGTTTATATTGAACAATTCAATAGATGACCTAAACGTAGTTTTCGTTCAGTTATGTAACTATTTTTGAAGGAACAAGATAAATGTAAGTCTGGGAAAGGACCAAGGGTTCGATTTTTGTTGCAAGGGGAGGCTATCAGGATATGGTTTTGTGAGCTAAGTGTAAAAAATCTTATGTGTTTTTTATGACTGAATTAATATATGCAACCATATGCCCTTTTAGACTATTGACTGGTTTCATTTCTAATTTGTGTTAATCACTCAGTTGGTATGCTCATTTCCTGTTTAAGGTTTTTATGCTTGAAATGCTTGCTAACTGTGGGTGAAACTTAGTACTATGTTTATTTTGTTTGGATTATGGTTTATATGTTATGCATCTCATTCATTCAAATACTCATGATTTAGTGTTTACTTTGGTTTTATGAATTTTTTCCCTCTTGTCTTCAAACTGTATAACCAAACCCCCAGAATACATATTTTACTTAATTTATTGAGATTGTGTTGGCTTGTTCTTCTGTAGTTTGAGAACAATTTCTAGCACTAACAAGTTGAACTATCCTTCTTTTTTAGCTGATCTGTCAAGGGATTTATCCAGAATAGCAAAACCTAGATTCTTATACGATGGAACAAACTGTTGCACAATGACTTCTTTCAGGTTGGATTTGATACCATGTTAGATTTTAATTTTTTTAATGCCCAATAACAAGAGGATCACTGAAAGAATGACAAGCACAACAACACAAAGAAGAGACAAAGAATTATCCTAGGAAACCCTCATGGGGGAGAAAACCCAACAAAAATTCCTTGATATAAAATCCAACCAAGTACAGTGTAAGATCCCAAGAACAAGATATACTACTTCCTCTCCTCCAGATGGACTCCTCTTTCCCTCTCATGCGAACTTGCTTGAATTTTAAGTGTGTCCAAATGAGGAGGGCACCTCATCTATTTATACACATCAAAAGGTAAGTATAATAACCCAAGAGGGTTGACTTCATCTCTTCATTGGGGCAGACTTGCCTTGGGAGACACCACAACAACTTTAACCACAACTTTGTGGGTACTATTGACCTGACTTACAACAGAGGTTTAACATCAATACTTTTACATGATCAAATACATCAAGGACATCTGCAATTAGAGGAATAACATCCCAGAAAAGGAGGGATACAATAATATAATAAAGGTATAATAGAAAATTTTTATGCAGTTACATTATTTCAACACTAACCAAATTTTTATGACATTTTTATTTTTATTTTTTATATTAAAAACATTAAAAAATGCCCATTTTTATGGGAATTTTTTTTACTAGCATAAAAATGAAAAAAACCTAAGGGGATGTAGTGCATATTCATATGACTCAAAATAGATCAATAGCATGGTAATATACATTGAAACTTATACTTTAATAACTTCCTAAGGCGTAACCACCAAGACAGTTACTCTAACTTTGGAAGTTTGAGTGAAAAACTCAAGAATTATGAATCGTTGAAAAACAACACAGAGTTAACAAGGAAAACACACTCTAGATTAACATATTGATGTATAAGTACTAGGAAATACAACATGAGAGTGTGGGGGAATGGAGAAGAAGGAATGAGAGAATAGGGAGATAGATGATAATTCGACTATATGGACCTTCAAAATGGAACTAAAACTCATTCATTAAGCTCCAATGAGAGGTCTGAATGGCCTCTCCATCAACCAACTTGAAAAGGAATCCAACTCCCTCTAAATTGGTTCACAAGCAGGGAGAGTGAACACTCATCGTGTAATGGACAAGAAAAATATCTCCAAAATGCCAAAGGCCAATTAAAAAATGATCAAAATCCATTCTCATTCCTCATGAATTCCTTTTATTAACTTCATGAGGCTTCCTAATATCTAATTTACCTCCATGGGATTCCTCCACCTCATCTTAGTGGTTTAGTAACTCTCATGACGCTTCTCTTCCTCTTCATGCTCCAATTCTTTCCCAAATTCGAATGGATTCCTCTAACTCCCAAATTTGACCTCTTGGTGGTTATTTTTAGCCCTGTCATTTCATATTTTTCATATGCCTACAATTAGGTCTGAATTTGTCATACTTGTCATAGAGTCTTTCATCATTTGTTGTCATAGAGTGCATGGAATCTCCTTCCAAGTGGCACACCTTGTCTTCTAGTCTCTTCCTATTCCATGGAAGTTAATATCCTTTAACTATTCGAATTCCTTGGCTCATTATATGATATTTGACACCACATCACCCTCAAATAACGTTACATTTCCCATGTGTTCGAAATTGGAAGAAGATCATGCCAAGTGTGTGGGGAATCTAGTCATCCAAAGGCTCCACAAGCTTCCAAGTGTCTTCATGAACCCATGTCACCTTAGT
Source organism: Pseudotsuga menziesii (assembly GCA_001517045.1). Taxonomy (NCBI): domain Eukaryota; kingdom Viridiplantae; phylum Streptophyta; class Pinopsida; order Pinales; family Pinaceae; genus Pseudotsuga; species Pseudotsuga menziesii. The sequence goes on along the minus strand of LPNX010915122.1, from coordinate 44,666 downwards.
TTCTTATAATTTATCATTTTTGTGACCCATTTAAATGTGAATATGGTAAATTAAAGTCCTTTTGGGTCCCATATCCCCTTACTACAAAATTTATGTCTTCATCTCAACCTAGAGAACTAGTAGGTTGGTGGAACATTATTTGCAAGTAGTCTTATTTGGAAATTATTTAATTAGGGACATGATAGTACTCCCCACTCAATATTTCTTGTCCTCAAGCAATTTAAAACATGGATTTTGAATAACCTTATTTCCTTCCAAACCTTTGCTTCAAACCTTAGGTGCAATTTGAGTAGTGGCACTCATGTACTACAACTGTGTGTTTGCAAAAGTAAAGATATGTGGATATTTTAATATTGATATATCCCATGACATCACCGCTAACACCAAAAGTATTAATAAAATCCATCAAAACAAAATTTTCCCAAATATTCTTTACCTCCATCTTTTGGAAACCTTTTCTGAGCTTTCAACCCTTTTTGCTTTTGTATAATTCTTTAAAGTTGGTACTGAGTTGCTAAACTTGAGTTTCCAATATTACAAGAAAGTTTCAAATAGAAACCACCGTGCTTTTTTCTGCTCTACTCTAATTAAAATTGCCTTCTAAAGTGGTGACTCAATATCCCCTATTGCTTGTTGCCCCCAAAATTGACACCAAACAATACCTAGATCCCATTGCTTGTATTGCATCCTTCCAAACATCATGAGTACAAAATATAGATCATTAAAGTACATAACTACATCATACAATTGTACATCAATAAGGTACCTCATGAAAGGATCATGAAAGTGCGTGTACATCCAAGTAAGTAGACCGTCATGTGGCCCATACACACAAACATCAACTATTATATCAAATCTGCTCCAATGACATAGGCGAGGATCCCATATCCTATAATGCTGCTCCAAAATAATGTAAGATGCATCAAAATAATAATCAACCATGTGTTCTTTCATCTAAGAAGTGAATGAAGAACCTCCACCAACATCTGAACCAAATAAGGAGAAAAGAGAACATGAATATTTCAAGTAGCTCAAAGAAGTCTCATCAATACACCAATGAATATGTGTATCATCATGAAAAAACAAAGGATGTTTCTGGCAATAATAATGTTATTCAATCATATATCTCTTCACCCAAGTGTGGGATGAATTTCTTCAAACATCAAATGGACTATGCAAGGAGTAAGGAAAATCATGAGTCTCCAAGTGACTCAAGTGAACATCATAGGTGCATCCATGTAGATGTGTATCATCTTAATGTAACAAAGGATGCTGATAAAAATGAAAATAAGCTGGTTCTCTATTCATTTCATCATAAAAGGGATAGATTTAATTTGCATACTCTTCATGTGGCACCATAAAAAGGAAACCTTTCACCCAATTTTCATCCCCAATTGATGTGGCTGAAAATGAAGTAGGGAGTGAATAATTGTGAACCAACCTTACCTCTTTGAAACTCTTACCTATAAAACTTTTGAATGCATCTTCCCCATCATTGGATGGTCCAATTGTTGTGAGATCATGTGCCTCCTCCAAGGCTCTGCAACTCCCACCATGAGGCAACTCATAATCCCTCTAAACAAGAACAGGTGCTTGGTTTCCTTCTTATTGGAATGTAGCCTCTCCAAGCACCTACATATCAACATGTACCTCATGTTCCACCATCACATGAGGTTACTCCTTTGTAACATAAATGTTTTCAGCCATTGAATTATTGTTTGATATGTAGGAAGGTGTAAAGGACCCTTGCAATCTCCCTTGAAGTTGCTCAATATGCACCATATATTTTTGGAGTGAATTTTGGGTGGACCCCAACTCATTTGAGATATTTTCATTATCCTCTAAATTCTTCAAGGTTAGTCCATGATACAAACCAAAAATCTCAATTAAATAATATCTATCAGAAAGCAATTTCAAAAGATTACCTTTGATGTCAGATATTTCCTTCTGAATTTTCTCAATGTCCTCTAGGGAATATTTCTCCTCCATCCTCCAACAAATTTTTGAGACCAAGGCATGTGTGCCATGGAGAGTATTTATGGCCTATTGAATTTTCTTTTCATCCATCGTCAATGACCCTATCAGTGAAAAGTATTAAATGATTAATAACATACCCAACTATTTAAATTGTCAACCCGGGGAGAGCGTAAAATTGTGGCGAACAGTCAAAATATATGCAAGGTCAAAGTAACACTTACTTAATATAATATTCTATGCGACTGAAATTGAAAACACATGCGACTGAAATTGAACCTAGTTTATGAAAGAAAGAAATGACATGAAAAGAAATCTAATCTAGCAAAGCATGAAAATGCATTAAAGGAAACTAATATAATGCTTAGAAATAAAACACATGACTAAAATTGAATCTAATTACGAAAGCATGCAATTGCTTAAATTAAACCTGGTTAAGAAAGTGTGAAATCACCAAACACATGTGACAAATGATAAGTAAAAAATAAAAAATGATAAACAAACCAAAATAAGAAATCTATTATGGAGAAATCAAAATATGTATTCTAAAACATCAAATCCATTACAAAAGGATCAAATCCATGACTAACTCTCAAAAGACAAACTATTTCTCTATTTCTAGAGAGGCCTCCAGCATCCAAATGAAAAGAGAGCACTTTTATTTATACATGAGTTGCTTTGAAAATAGGTAAAATGTAGTTCCTCGTAGAGAAGTGCCCCACCTTCGATTTCTTGCAACCTTACTTATGATTTGGAGCAGACACAATAGATCCAGTGCGCTTGACAAGAGATCCTTCTTTGATGGCGGTATCACCACCGAATACCATGATACCTACATTCCCATTTTCCAGATTCAACATTATTCCTTTCACACCACTGGAAAATTCGACCATTTCCCCAGCTTGAATCTCATTCAATCCATAGACATGTGCAATACCATCTCCAACTAAGACCACTCAACTGACCTCATCAACTTGTAGATTGGTGCTATAGTTGGTAATTCTTTTTTCTAATAGGGTAAGTTAATACCCATATAATATTTAATGTTTTACTATATAGAGATATAAAAATACATACTGGTGAGTTTTTTTCCCCTAATGGAAAAGATACAGCACCCATGACACAAATTTCTTTACCTTAAGGGAGATTAAGTGACCATAGAATCACCGCAAATATGCTTTTTAGTCATTTTCTATTTATTGAGAATGTCCACCAGAATGCTAGTCAGATGATATGAATGGATTGATGAAGCCATTGAGTCAGTCAACCCAACCCAACCATATCTATTTATTTATTGATTGAATATAATAATGTGATTGATTGATTCGTCTCACCTTCCTGACCTACCTTTTCGTTGTTCCCTCCTATTCGAACGAAAATGAAATGAATAACTAGATTTATTTGCCTCACCTGATCACTCTTTCAAGGGTGGGTTTAAATACCTACCCCATTCGTATGAATGAAATGAATTTAATGAAAAAGTAGCCAGGGTATTTTGTATGTAAACCTGGAGATTGCTATCCCTTTTAAAGGTTGTGTATTGGCGTGTATCCGTTCAATAAAACTTATTTCTATTATGTATATAGTTGCCTCACTCCTCCTATCTTGGCTTCAGAACCAGAATCGACTTTCAATTAATTAATAATTGTTCATCTAAGTAATAATCCACCAAATCTTCCTCCTCCATTACTCTGAAACCTCATACCTCAAGGCACTCCTCTACAGACATAATAAATATTATATATCTTAAAAGAAGTAAATGGAAGTGGAATTAAACATGAATCCCAGTTGCAATGGGAGTCTTGGTCTAGGTACCATGGTAGTGGATGATGGTGGCATCTAAACACGATCATCATCATCAATAAGAGCATTCTCCATGATCCAGTACACATCATGGTGGAATTCCATCAGTTCCCAACATATACAACTGTCTTGCAATTAACTGACAATAAGATATAAATAACCAATAACCTTTAATTCATTTATTCCCAACTCTCTATCCTGTTGTAGATCCACTTTTCTCTCAACCTATTTTCCAAAATTACAAAATATCTATCCCTTCAAATCCTCACAAATCCTCTCAAAAATCCTTAATATCTTTGAAAATAAACTCCACCCATATCTTCATGCTTTTTCTCCTTTGAATATGCTTGAATAATTATCCCATATCTTATTCAAATCTTCAAAGCTTGAAGTTGAAATTCGAATTTGAGGCCAGGTGGTGACTTTTGACCTTGTTAAAATCTTCAAATATTCCTATAATCATCATAAAACTCATCCAACTTTGAGATATAATGAAAATATGTTAATTTTCTTAATATTTAATAATAAATTCTCTTAAAATAATTAAAAATAAATAATTTGGAAAATAACAAGGTAACCCATATTTATTTATGAAAATGCAATAGGGAATGGTTAATGGTTTGATGAATAGGGATGAATGTGAGGAATAGTGAACCTCTGCACCTCTGCACCTCATGAGAGAACCTCTGCACCTCTTGAGTTGATCCACAGTGATTTTACTGGCCCATTTCCTCATATGTCAATGATTCAGGCCAAATATGCATTGACATTCATAGATGACTTTTCCAGGTATTGCTGGGTTTACTTCCTGAAACACAAGTCTGAAGTTTTTGGCCTCTTCAAAGTCTTTAAGGCTTTGGTTGAAAACCAGTCTGGGAGGAAACTCAAGGTCCTCAGATCTAACAATGGTGGTGAGTATGTCAAGTCTGAGTTCATTCAATATTGTACAGATGTAGGTATTCAGATGCAGTATTCTATCCCTTACACACCACAGTAGAATGGCGTTGCTGAGAGGAAGAACAGATCACTGAAAAAGATGGCAACCTGCATGATGGAGGCTAAGACTTTGCCACCAAAGTTTTGGGCCGAAGCTATAAACTATGTATCCTATATATAGAATAGGGTGCCTCATAAACAGCTTGATGGTATGACTCCTTTCAAAGCATGGAGTGGGCACAAGCCAGATGTGACCCATTTCAGGATTTTTGGCTCAAGGGCTTGGGCTAGAATTCCAACATAAAAGAGGAAGGCTTTGCAGCCCCAAAGCCAAGAGTGTCTATTTGTTGGGTAATCTAAAGATTCAAAAGGGTACAAGCTGATCAATTTGAGCACAAACAAAGCCTTCATTGAAAGGTGTGTTCAGTTTCAAGAAGAGCCCCTCGCAGCAGTGGAAGTTGGAGAATCCTCTTCACCACCAGAACCTCTGAATGTAAGTGAAGAGATAGTTGAACATGTTGATTCTGATATGTATGATAATGATGATTTGATTGTAGATCCTAACAGTCCTACAAGACCAAAATGGGAAGCCAAGACCATTCATGCAGCTAGAGAACTAGCTGGAAATCCTAATGATCTTAGGAGGACTAGATCTCAGTTTGAGAGTGCTCTATGCATGAAAGATACTATGTTTGCAAAGAAATGCTATCTGATGGTTGAATCAGACCCACAGACATATGAATATTCAGCAAATGATCCAATATGGAAAACATCCATGGAAGAAGAGTTCAGCTCACTCCAGAAGAGCAACACTTGGGAGTTGGTTGATCTTCCCCCAGGGAGGAAGCTAGTTCAATGTAAGTGGGTGTACAAAACCAAATTTTCTGCTGATGGTTCACCTCTGAAGTACAAAGCTAGATTGGTATCCAAGGGATACTCATAGGTACATGGCATAGACTACAATGAGACATTTGCACCAGTGACAAAGATGGACTCCATCAAGCTAGCCTTAGCCATTGCAGCTTCAAAGCAGTGGGAGGTACACCACATGGATGTGAAGTGTGATTTCTTAAATGGATATCTCACTAAAAATATTTACATGTAGTAGCCTCAAGGATTTTCTACTAACCCATCTCTTGTGTGCAGGCTAAAGAAGTCATTGTATGGGCTTAAGGAAGCCCCAAGGGCTTGGTATGCCAAGATTGATAGCTTTCTGCTATCACTGAATTTTGTTCGATGCAAATCAGATCCAAATGTCTATTTGAAGCTAATTCATGGTTTATTAATGATCATTTTTTTTTATGTTGATGACCTTCTCATTACAAGAAGCTCAAAGGATGAAATTGCCTCCTTGAAGGATGCAATGAACCATGCCTTCTCAATGACTAATTTGAGCTTATTGATCCAATTCTTGGGGCTCGATATTGCTCAAACCAAAGAAGGAATCAAAGTACATCAGTCCAAGTATGCCTTGGATTTTCTGAACAACATCAATATTAAGGATTGCAAGCCAAGAAAGACTCCTTTCCTTTCAGGAGTTAAGCTTGAAGAAGCCGATTCTTCACCTATGGTAAACAATACACTGTATAGGCAATTGATTGGATGTTTGTTGTATCTTACACATACTAGACTTGATATTTCTTATGAAGTAAGTGTGGCTTCAAGATACATGGATCAGCCTCATGAGATCCATTGGAGAGCAGCCAAAAGGATCCTTAACTTTGTTCAGGGAACAAGGACTCATGAGATCTTCTACAAAGAAAAATCTGATCTTGATTTGATTGGGTTTACTGACAGTGATTGGGCAGGTGATAGCACAGATCGAAATTCAATATCAGGATATGTGTTCATGCTTTCATAAGGGCCAATCAGCTGGTCAAGTAAGAAATAGAGTGACATTGCACTCTCATCTATAGAAGCAGAGTACAGAGGAGTTGTAAATGCAACAACTCAATATTTATGGTTGCAGGGGTTACTTGGAGAGTGTGGCTTCAAATAAAAATACTCAACTACTATCTATTGTGATAATCAAAGTACCATTCGAATCTACAATGATCTAGTTCAAAAGCAGAGAACCAAACACATTGAGATCCATATGCACTACATCAGACAGCTTGTGTATGATGGCACCATTCACCTACTCTTATATTCATCTTCAGAACAAGTAGCAGATTACTTCACCAAAGTTTTTTGTGAGAATACATTCAGCAATCTCAAATCACTGCTAAGTATTACTGATCATGCTGTGAAGCATGAGTGATGACAAGATTTCCAAATTTTGTTTTACTGTCCATGTTTAAGGGAGGATTTTTCCCACTGGGTTTTTGCCTCTTTCCTTGGTTAAATGGACATGCAATATGTAAAGGGTGACTAAGCCTTGTTTCTAGGACCTATAATTTTCTAATATCTTACTCATAACTCAGGCTTAAGGGGGGGTGTTAGAATAATAAACCCATAGTTAGCTACCTTAGACATTGATAAATCCAATTTTTGTCTTATTTGCCTAGTTTCCATATTCCACCTTATGCAAGTTGTCCTCCACACATCCATAGTGGTAAAACTTGATAAATTTGATTCATGGAGTGCTTGGGAAACCTCTTGGAATAAAATCTTCTTTATTCCTGGCCTCCCTAGCGCATGTCTGCTTTTTCTGCTTTATTGCCTACTTTTTCTGAGTTTTAAGGCAATTGGGAAAGTTTGACTAGGTGAAGTTAACTTGTTTTTTGTCCTCATCATCCTCCACTCTTTTCTCCTATGAAAAGCATGTATGAGTTGTCCTTCCACCACCTATTATCTTGCCTAATTTATTTTTCCAATTCATGAGCTCCTAGACATTTTTGGAAACTGCTTTATGCACCTATGGGGGATTTGCTTAGATTTAGTAAGCCTGCTTTTGAACAAATTCGAATGGCATCATTATGCATTCAAATATCTCATGTACTTATTTATTTTGGCAGCCTATGACTTCATAGGGTTGGCTATTGTACACTTATTCAATACATATTAGTGTTCTGCTCCATATTCAGTCTCCTTTTGTGAGTAATTTGCATGTGTAATTGGCAATTGTTGTGAGTGTAATTGTTCTAACACCTGGGTTCAATTTCCACAGTACAAACCTCCAAATTTTGTAAGAATATTATGGGGACTGATATAATACCTTATTTAATGTAATTACACGTGGTTATTATTTCTTCAAACTGGTTATAAAGTTCCACATTTTCTTGATGACTTTCAATGAAATTGCTTATGGGAAATTGCATAACTAGCTCGATTTTGACATATGAAAGGTAGAGTTAAAGGCTCAGATCATGATGTGAATTATAGAGACCATATAAAACATAAAAATTTATTCCCAAAAATTATTAAAAACCATATAAATCGTCTCATACAAGTCTTGTATAAAACTCATTCAATATGGGAGTCAAGTACATGAAAACTAGTGAATTAGTAGCATGGAATTGCAAGAGTTTCACATATGGATTTCTTGGATTTCGATCTACAGAGCATAGGTACATGAAATTATAGAGTAAAACATCATATATGGCTATCAAAACATCATCAAAATCAGATAACATCTCTCATACAACTCTGATACAAGACTCCTTCAATATTGAAGCCAAAGTCATGGAAACTAGTGATTCAATGGCATGGGAATGCAAGCTTTTCACACATGGGTTTATTGGATTTCGAGCCACAAAGAATATGGAAATGAAATTACAGAGTAATAAATCCTATATTTCTATCACAACATTATCCAAATCATAGAAGATGCCTCATACAAATCTGGTATAAAACTACTTCAAGATTGAAGCCAAAATCCATGAAAACTAGTGATACAATGGCATGAGATTGCCAGCTTTTGAAATAGTAGTTTCTTAGATTTAAAGATGAATAGGATATGGGAATGAAATTATATACTATTAGATAATATATTTATTCCCTAGAATCATCAAACTCGGAGAAAATTCCTCATACAAATCTGGTATAAAACTACTTCAATATTGAAGCCAAATCCATGAAAACTAGTTATTTAGGAGCATGGGAATGCAAGCCTATCATACATGTATTTATGATATTTCGACTTACAGAGAATATGGACATGATATTACAAATTAATACATCATATATAAAATCTTGGGCATCAACTATACTTAGCAAAGCACAAGCACCACTCTAACAAGTGCGCCCTCAACATGAGAGTGTGGGGGAATGGAGAAGAATGAATGAGAGAATATCGAGATAGATGATAATTTTACTGTATGTACCTTTAAACTACAAATAATAATACTTCACTATTATCCAATGATCGGTATGAATGGCCTCTCCATCAACCAACCTGGAAAGGAATTCAACTCCCTCAAAATTGGTTCACAAGCAGGGTGTGTGAACACTCACCTTGTAATGGAAAAGAAAAAGCTCTCCAAAATGCCAAAGGAAAATTAAAAAAATGATCAAAAACCATTCTCATTCCTCATGAATTCATTTTATTAACTTCATGAGGCCTCCTAAGGTTGATTTTCCCTCCATGGGATTCCTTCAACTCATCTTAGTGGTTTAGTAACTCTCATGACACTTGTATTTCTCTTCATCCTCCAATTATTTCTCCAATTTGAATGGCTGCCTCTAACTCCCAAATATAAATCTTTGTGGATATTTTTATCCCTTTAATTTCATATTTGTTATATGTTTGAAATCAGGTCTGAATTTTTCATACTTTTCATAGAATATTTCATCATTTGTTGTCATAGAGTGCATAGAATCTCCTTCCAAGTAGCACACCTTGTCTTCTAGTCTCTTCCTCTTCCATGGAAGTTACTCTCATTTACCTATTTGAATTCCTTGTCTCATTATATGATATTTTACACCACATGACCCTCCATTAACGTTACATTACCCATGGACAAAGGAGGAAGGGTGGACGGAGGTTTTTGCAAGAGGGAGAGGTTTTGATGGATGATGGTGGAGGACAAGGGGGGTGGGTGTTTCGACCTCCCAACCACTGGAATCAGAAGGAATGAAAATCAGTGATATCCCAATAAACCTAGATGAAAGTTAGATCGAAGGTAAAGGAGGGAATGGTAGAAATCCAGGGCAATGCATGCCGAAAGAAACCATGATTCCTTCCATGACAGTAAGGTCTTTGTAGATCAGAGATCGGATCCAGTATATGTATGATCATGCCCTAATTGGAAAGTTTTTAGGATTGAAGCCCTTAGAGAAATCCCTAATATGGTGGATCAATTCGACCTAGAAACCAAAGGGTCATTAAGATATCCATCTGGTCTCCAAAGGGTTCTTCACTATCTCGTTTATTAGCCTGGAATATAGGAACCACGTTATGGATGGAGCCCCTTATTTTTACTATTCTGCAGGATTATTCCTCCGCCCATGGAAAGAGAAATTATTCCTAGATAAGGAGGATATGAGAGTCGCCCTAGTATGGATTAGGTTGTACTCTCTCCCAAGTGAATACTGGGATCAGGAAATGTTGGAAGACTTGCATAACTACTTGGGGAAATTAATCAATATTTTTGAGCAAACAAATATCCAACGATACGCTCACTACCTATGCTTGGATCCATGCTTACATGGACCTATCAAAGGAACTTCCAGAACCAATCAAGTTGACATGGGAATATGAGGACTGGTTGCAAAGCCTAGACTATGAACATATCCCTTTTTATTGTCGTAGGTGTCATGAATATGGCCATCTGTTTAGGGACTGCCCAATGAATGACCCTAAGATGAAGCCAGAAAAGGAAGGAGACCGTGCAGACCAGGTGTTTACAAAAGTCCCATACCGGAAACCAGAAACCAAAAAATCATGAGATACATAAGAACATTGCCACCTCCAATACTTTTGAGATACTGGAAAATCAAGATGAGTAAATATTAGGAAAACAAAGAATGGATGACCCAGTTTCTAAGCTGGTGGATGGGCTTCTTGACCAGAACCCTTTAATGGAGACATATCTCAGTGATGAAAAAGGGGGTGAAGGTATGGGGAAAGAAAAGGGGGAGGAAGAATAAGAAATGGATATAGGGGAATTAGATCTGGAAGAGATTGGAAAAGAATGTGCAGAGAAGAGGAAAGGGTATATACCTCAGGATCAAGTCATCCTCCTTAATGAAGACTTTCTGAAGGCACGATATTCCAATCAATTGGGGATCAGTTCTCGATCTTGCAAAGATACGAAGAAGAAATATGAGGAACATGGTAGGAAGACATGCCGAAAAATAAACAAACAAAGGGTTGCGGAGGTAGACAAGAGACTGGTCAAGTCGGGACAATACCCAACAATTAAATATGCCTTGGGTTTGTAAGCTTGTCCAATGAAGCTCCTTTTCTGGAACATAAGAGAATTAAATAGCCCGAGAAAAATTAAAATTCGGAGTAAAAAGATTAAAATACAAATACGACCGTTGTATTTCTGCAACAAACAAAGTGTCAAGCAGATCAGATCCAGGATCTTAGGAGAATAATTTGGACAATATGTGAAGGTATGGCACTATATGCTAGAGGTTTCTCTAGGGGATTGCGGAATTCAAGGTATTTGGTTTTCCCATTCAAGGGATGTTGAAAAATGTTTATGGACCTCAAGGGGAAGGGGACAAGAAGTATTTCCTTCACTCTCTCAGGAATTTGAGGGAGGGGTCTCCCAACACCCACTAGGTTGTGGGAGACAAATTTAACCTAATCACTTCTATGGAGGAAAAAAGGGGAGGAAGATGCAGACTGGAGGAGGAGTGTGATTTATTCTGGGAAACCATAGAGGAGCTTGGTCATGTGGATATCATTCTGGGGGAGGGATGGTTCACTTGGAACAACAAGAGAACAAGTGATCGACACATAGCATCCAGCTTGGATCGCTTTTATTCTCAGAATCAATAATTGACCTGGGTAGTGAGATCCATAATGCTACACTTCCGGGGATGGGATCAAACCACTAGCCAATCAAGCTTATGTGGAGTGGGCTGGGATCCCAATTCAAGAAACTATTTTGTTTTGAACAGTTATGGCTGGAGCACTCATATTTCAAAGAAAATATTAAATCATGGTGGGAGGATTTTAGGGAAGGCTAGGATAAAAGTATGTACAATTTCCAAAAAAATATGAAGGGTCTGAAAGCAAAGATCAAAAAGTGGAATAGAGAGGATTTTGGTAATATATTCTCAAATAAAAAATAATTGGAGCACCGCTTCTAGGAGATCCAAGTAATTTCTATAAATGAAGAGTACTCCCTATCTCTGAAAGAGGAGGTATGGATACTGGCATCCAAGTTAGAAGAAAGAGAGAAACATGACGAAATTTTGTGGTGCCAAAAATCTATAAATCGATGGCTTAAAGAAGGTGAGAAAAACACAAAGTTTTTCCACCACTCAGTCATCCAGAATAGATTTCAAAACAAGATTTATGTGCTCAAGAATGTTAGGGAGAAAGGGTGGAGATGAGGGAAGATATAGAAGCTATCTTAAACTCCCACTTCTCAGATATTCTAAAGGACCCTAGGTTGGACTGTCAAGCTGACATAGAAGCTATTACCAGAGTCGTCCTGCCCCTGGTATCAAATGACTATAATTAGTTACTGATGAAGGCCATAACTCTTAAGGAGGTAGATTAAGCCGTTTTTCAAATGAAGGAAGGGACTGCCCCAGGTCCGGATGGTTTTATCGTCAATTTTTTCCATCGATTTTGGGATATGGTTAAGATGGATGTATGGATATTACTGGAAGATTCTAGGATTTCTGGTTGAATATTGCTATCACTAAATGAAACCTTTCTAACATTAATTCCCAAGTGCGAAGGAGCAAACACCCTAGATAAATTTAGACCTATAAGTCTGTACAATGTCATCTATGAAATTATCACGAAGGTCATAGAAAATCACATGAATCCTATTTTGCTGGCTCTTATATCCCCGGGGCAGTCGAGATTTGTGGAAGGAAGACAAATTTCAGATGGGATTATTCTGGTTCACAAAATTCTACACTCCCTAAAAATAAAAAAACTCCCAGGTATGATGGTCAAGCTGGACATTGCCAAAGCTTATGATAAACTTAATTGACAATTTATTAGAAAATTTCTCGCAGCTTTTGGATTTACTGGGAATTGGATTAATTGGGTTATGAATTTGTTTTCTTCGACTTTGTTCTCTATCCTTGTGAATGGGGTTACTTCTGGAGTTATAAATCCTTCCATAGGTCTAAGACAGGGAGACCCCCTATCATCGTTTCTTTTTATTCTCATGGCTAAGGGACTGGGGAGATCAGTCAAGTCCTTAAGAGAGAGAAACACTATAAAAAATTTAAGTTTGACCACAAGAGAGGAGAAACAAACCCAACAATTTGTCGATGACACTATGTTAATGGGACACCCTTCCATTCAGGAGGTTGGAAGTTTCAAACAATGTCTGGAACTCTTTGGAAGATCTTCTGGTTTAGAGGTGAATGAACGAAAATCACAAGTTTTTTTCTTCAATACGCCCAGGGTTGCTCGTCATAGTCCTTGGGTTCAAGGAAAGATCCCTTCCATCCAAATACGTAGGTACCTCTCTTATCAACTCTATTTCCAAAAAGGGGTCATGGACAGATCTTTTGGACAATATTAAAAAATGCCTGGCGAATCAAACACTAATACCTTTAAACCTTCCTAGTAGATTGGTTTTGGTAAAATCTGTTTTAGAGGCAATGCCGAAATACTTTTTTTCTACCATGATGGCCCCTAAAACCATCCTGAAGGACCTTCAGAATATGCAAAGAAAATTTATGTGGAGCGACCCCCAGGAACCATGGAAGTGGGCCTTAGTTAAATGGGAAACAATTTTATCTCCGAAATCTAAGGGCGGGTTGGGTATTTGGGATCCAGAGAAGGAAAACATGGTGGGTGGGGTGAAACTATGGTGGTGTTGGGTTTCCCACACACAAGAACCCTTGGACAAAGTATGGAACTCTAAATATGCAGATGGATGGGAATCTCAAGACCTTATTAAATATTCTAAAGACAAGCCAAGGTATCACATTTGGTGCATAGCTTGGCAAGGGTGAAGTCTGGTCCAGGTTTAAAATTTTTGGGAGGTAAGAAACAACCACACTGCTAGGGTTTGGGAGGATTCATGGAAACAACTACTGCCTCTAAGGGGGAGCTAGAGATAATCCAGAAAGAGTGTAGAACCAGAGGAATATCCAAGGTCAAGGACTTATGAGGGTACCAAGGACCCATCGATTCCCACCACCCTTGGGCTCCCATAATCTGGTTAGAATGGCTATGCCCAAAGGAATAAGTTGACCATCTAGAGGAAGCCCTAGCCAATAGAAGTATCTGGTGGAATGAGGATAATGAAAAACTTAGGTGGGTTTATTCTAAAAAAGGATCATTTTCCCTGAAAGAGGTCTACCAAATCTTGATAAGGAAGGAAGCTAACCAGGAGGAACAAATGTGGAGAAATTTGTGGATAAGATGGTATGGCCTAAGATATCAATTTTATGTTGGCCAGTGCTAAGGAAAAAGATATTAATAGGATAAAATTTAAGGAAAAGAGGGATGGTCGGACCATACCGTTGATTCCTTTGTGAACAGGTGAAGGAAACTTCAGCACACCTTGTGGACTCCTGCATTTTTTCCTCAGCTATTTGGGACTCGGGGGCATAAGTCTTTCGTCGTTCGGACCGGATAAGGAATAACCCAGTTGTCACTCTTTCGATCAAAAAAACCATTCCATAATCGAATCCTAAACCACCTATGGTATTTTTTTTCCCTGTTTGTCATCTGAGAAATTTGGCGAAAGCGAAAATCAAGAACCTTCAAGGGAAAAACAAATCTAGTTAGTAGAGGCTCGAAGTGCATCACTCGAAAGATGAAAGAAATGGTTCTCTCAATGGAATGGGAGCAGGAAGTTTGGGATTTGACAGGAAGAGAGATGCCCATTTTACAGGCATGGGGTTTCTTGGGTCCTCCGAATCCGGAGGTAGGCCACGCAAAACAACAAAGGATCCCACAGAGCCCGGATAAGTGGTTCCATCCTCTAGAGGGCCTGTATAAACTCAATTTCAATGGGGCTTCTAAAGGAAACCCAGGTTCGACATGATACATATTCATCATCCGTGACCACAAAGGAGCCATGATAGGTTTTGGCGACAAGTTTCTCAGTTCGGAGACCAACAACATGATGCAAATAGAGGGTTTACTGCAGGGCCTGGACTGGGTTATAGCGAACAAATACCCTTTGGTTCTAGTGGAGGGAGACTGTCAATTACTTATCAACCTGGCCATTAAATTACAATGTGGGACCTATAGCTCCAAGGTGGTGGGTTTGTGGCATCTAGAAGGTAGACTAGAACTCCTCATAAACCTCTTGACATATGGGTTGGAAACCAGTTTTTCCCACGTCAGACACCAAGGAAACAAAATGGAGGACATGCTGGCGAAATTAGGCTCTAACACACACAGAATGGTTAGAGCCAAGGATTGGGACATGATACCCAATATGAAGGAGAGGGACAGGTCTATGGCCCTCACATCCCATGACATGGAAAATTGCCAGGTGGTTTTTAGGACATGACACCAAGAAAGTGAAAGATTACGCAAGCATGTGGCTTAGCATGGGGAAGATAAACTACCTTAGGTGATGACCACAGTCCTCTTTATTACCGTATGTCATGTTTCTAATAGTTTTCACAAGAAACAAATTGAGGTACAAATAAACATGAAGGATGGAAGTGGGACTATTAAATGCCTGAATGGAAACATTCGTTTCAGGACGGTGGATGGTATAGGCTGCATAATGGTTAAGCATGTGAAAATGATGATTTGGGGAAGGAAGTTGCTATTTAGTCTGAAGAAGGGTGACAAAGTGATAGATATGAGTCTGTTGTTCCAACATACCTCTGCTTCTCTTGTGAAAATCTTGATTTTTCTGAATTGTGTTGGTCTGATTTTCATGGAGGGAAGTAAGGGTCGTGGTAAAAGGATCATCAACCATGAGGAGGGTCCAGAATGGGTTTCCAAGGCCCAGAAAAAGACACTCTAGGAGTCATTAATTTTTGAATGGGAACTTCCTATGGATATTAAACAACACATAACTGAAACAGAGAAGCACCTTTGGCAAGAATTGGACCGTTAGAAGTTGCACGAGGAATGCAGAAAAGCTAAGGAGTGGATCCTCAACCCAGATCACACCATTGGGAGAGTGAGCCTATATGAGAAGAATATGGATTTATAATAGATAATGAATAATATGGTTGGATGAGTGGCATGGGACAGGCAGAATGCAGAAGCGGGAGACAATGTCCAGGGTCAATGGTGGTCTCCATATTGGCGGACATCCAACGTTTGCACGCCAAAATGGACTTCCTCATATCGCATTTGGGATTTCAATATTTGACTTATCATTCCCTAGGAGAGTCAAAGTCTGAAATGGCCAATACCAGTCATGATGGTGGGAAAGAACTTTCTTATATTCTATTGTGAGTCAGCCCAGTGGCGAATCGAGTTATCTTCTTTCTCTGGTTACTTTGATTTCTGTTTAATTATTTCTTATTCTCTATAATATAGATAGTTATGGGTATGTGGGTATTATAATGTCATAAGAGGGGCCTGGTTTGAATTTCTGTGGTTAGGGTATTGCATGTTTTTTGTATCAGAAGGCCCCAGTTTTGGGTGATGATCGAGATCAGTTTTCAATGGTTTGTGTGGGTTTCAGATAAGAGAACTCTGAGCTCGAGTGTTGAGGGAGGGTGTTTGGGGAACAACCAAGGGGTGACTTATGGATTTTTAATAGTGTTTTGGTTGTACTCTATATTTTTATTAATATAATGTGATGCCATTTTACTTAAAAAAAAATGTTACATTACCCATGTGTTCGGATTTAGATTAAGATCATTCCAAGTGTATGGGGAATCTAGTCATCTAAAGGCTCCACAAGCTTCCAAGTGTCTTCATGAACCCATGTCACCTTATTTTCTTAGTTTTTATCATTTATGTGACCCATTTAAATGTGAATATGGTAAACTAAAGTCCTTTTGGGTCCCATTCCCCCTTATTACAAAATTTATGTCTCCATCTCATCCTAGGAAACTAGTAGGTTGGTGGAACATTATTTGCAAGTAGACTTATTTGGAAATTATTGAATTAGGAACATGATAGTCTCACCGAAATATAGTTCAATCCTATGAATTTAACCTCTTTCCAGAAATAGGAATAAAGGAAGAATTAGTTCAACATTTTCAGTTTAAACTTCTAAGGACAATATCTAATTCCTCATCTTTGATACCAACCATATCAATTTCCTTCCCTTTAACCCATCCCAAGTAGGGTAATTTTTAGGGGCGAAATTTCGCCAATTGGCTATTTTTTGTGTTTTTTTCAAAAAATAAATCCGCTATTTGGTCTTTTTTAGTGTCTAATATCGCCTATATTTACATATAATATGATTGTTTTTTATAATATTAGCCAAAATTTACACATTTCATTTTTAATTTTATGTTTCATATTTAATATTTTCCTACCTATCTATAAACATGTTTTTTCAATCCAAAACAATCACGTAGAATACTATACTTAAGTATAATATTATAATCCTTAAAAAATACCCTGATCCCAAGGTGACTTCTTCTGGATGTGATAGTGGTTCTACTGTATCTTCTCAATTTTCAATTTTATCTTTAATTGGAAGTATATATAGTCATTATAATCTTGTCATATCAAGTACTAATCTATTCAAAGTAATTAAGCAGTTTGGTTTATTTAAATTTGAGAAAGATTTAGATACTACCCCATGGAATGCATCTTCTCCTCTTAAAATATCTCGAACTATAGCCCCTTGCCTAAATTTAAAATTCATTTTCCTAAATTATCAGGAAATGACGCTATATCTATAAATGAACATCTTATTGCTTTTTCTAATGTATGGCATAATATTGGAGCAAACAATGCTAATGTGGCAATACAATAAACCCACTTCATAACTTAGGATAAAATATTTAATCAATTTTGATTAATTTCCTACCCACTAGCCTAGATAGTTGGCATCCACTTGCACCACATGGTCAACACTTGCCATATATACCCTAGGAGTGCTTTAATCTTGATTATGGTTTGATCCTATCCACTTTATTGACCACTAGAATTAGTAACTGCTCCTTCCTATAGATTCTGTCTTTATTCTTCTTTTATCCAGCTTTTCTTTGGATAAGGTAAAGCTAGTCTACTAGGACACTGCTATCTTCAATTTCCAACCCATACTCCATGATTTTCTCTCCATATTCTAGGATTAGCATGTTTTTCCATCATACTTGACAAATCACTCATGATTTATGTAATTCGTGAGGTCCTTGACTGATTAGGAAAGTGCTTTAGCCACATATGGGGGTTTATTATATTTAGTAAGTTTATCTTCTTGATCTTCATGAGTTGTCTCCAATACAAATAGATTTTATGAGGGATGCACTATTTATGTACAATATTATTAATCATTATTCAATGGAAGGATATACTCCAATATTCATCTCTTCATTCATGTGATTCAATCTCTATTCTTCTCTCTATTTTTCATGTGTATGCTTGTGAGAATTATCTTCGTAGCAAGATCTATCTCTTGTGCTTCTTATTTGCATCAAGAATATTTTTCTAATGGTATCAGAGCACAAGGTTGGTCAAGTTCAACAGATTTGAGGATCTATCTATTCTCTCTATCAAATCACATCCAATATCCCCTCCCTCTCTGAGGAAGAGATTGTTATTACAATTACAATATTTTCTCTTAGTTTTATTTGTGCAGGTTACAGAGAGTTTCTTATTGAATGCATCAACATATCAGTATGTATTATTCTTTAGCTATGATACTGACTCCCTTCAACTATATGAATGGAAATCCAAAATTGGCATTCTATTGTGCAGTAAGGGACTCTATAGAGTTTCTTATTTAATGCATCAACATAGCAGTATGGATTATTCTTCAGCTATGATACTGACTCCCTTCAACTATCATGAATGGAAATCCAAAATTGGCATTCTATTGTGCAGTAAGCGACTCTAAGTGGCATAATAGGTTGGATGAAGCCTATGGATTTATTTGCCTCTCTATATCCCCTATTATACTCTTTCATCTAGATGGTTGGACCACTCTAAACAAAGTATGGACCAAACTTGAGTCTCTCTTTCGAGTTCAAGCTAAGTTAAGAGTGCATCAGTTGGAGATTGAGTTATTCTCATTGAGTCCAAGCAGTTTCAATTCTATTGAATGTTTCTTCACCAAATTAAATTTAATTTTTATAATGCTCAAGAATTGTGGGATTGAGAAGAAATATGATCAATTAATCCTTTCATTTCTTTCAAAATTGGGCCCTGAATACTTAGTTTTTGTGTCTACCTTTCATGCTACTAGGCTTGTTGTTTCAAATTGGAGAATGCCCTCTTTGCATACTTTCTTTGATTCACTAACAAAGGAGAAATATAAATTTATCCATATGAGTGCTCTTAGATCCTCCAAGGGAAAGTATCAAATACCAAAGAGAATCAAATTGTGAAAAATAAGAAGCCAAAGTCAGAAATTTAAGATGACAGTTCGAAGCCTACTGATAAAGATTCAATGAAGAAAGATAAGAAGAAAGGGAAAGCATCAAAGTGCTCTTATTGTAGAAAGGGATTTAATCCAGAGAAGAAATTTTTCAAGAAGAATATGGACATCATGTCTTAGCTTCTCGAGAAGCACAACATCAAAGTCTAGATGAGGTAGAGAAGCCTAGTGATTCTTTAGAACACTGTCATAGTGCGTAGTTCCAAGGTGATATAAAATATGCCTTGAGTGAAAGAGTTAAATCCTTTCCTCATGTCTCTGATATAGGTCCATTTTTTGATATATCAAAATTAGAAATATCATATCCTTTCTTTGATAATCCACCTATCAGTCTTCTAGATTCATCTCTCAATAATTGTGATTTTTCACTAGATACTGACTTGTCTTTAAGAAAATATTCCTCACTCCATAATTTATTATTTAGAATCATGTTTGAAAGTTTATATACATGCCATGATATCATTCATACCACAATCCATACCATATACCATACCTCTAAATACTCTACGACTATACAAATCCCAAGTTCACTAGTTGATTCCTCATTGGTCTCTTGTGCAATTTTACTTATATTATATGGTTTGAAGTCTTGCTTATTTTTCACTGGCTGGTTATCCATGACCTTAGTCATCATTGGAATGAGATTAAACATGTTTGGATCTTTTCTAAACACTTATGGTTCATATCTCAAATCCATTCATCATTCATATTTTTACACTCATCAATTTTCCCAAGTTGCTCATACATTTCCTAGTCTAGCCCTATATCCTCATGGAGTCACTGAAGCCTTTGTATTTGTTGTTCCATGTGATAATATTTCTGATATATCAGAGTATTCTCAACCTCATATCATATCTAGGAAGCTGCTACATCATATTGGAAGAAAGATATGTGATTCACATCACAATTTTGCAGTTATACAAGGAACTGATTATGTTAATGATTGTATTAATTTTTGTACTCTTTGGGAAGGAGTTGTTGATCCCATATTTGTCATAATTTTTGGTAGTTAA
This sequence comes from Pseudotsuga menziesii, assembly GCA_001517045.1. Lineage (NCBI taxonomy): Eukaryota > Viridiplantae > Streptophyta > Pinopsida > Pinales > Pinaceae > Pseudotsuga > Pseudotsuga menziesii. The sequence goes on along the minus strand of LPNX010915122.1, from coordinate 24,367 downwards.
ATTACTCATTTAAACATATGTTTTGTCATATTTTTCCATATTTTCTGTCACGCAGCTCACTATTCAGCCCCAGGTATGAATGAACATAAGGTTTATGTAAAATCCGTTTATTATTATCATTTTATGATTTGATTGATTAAAATTGGCATTGTTTGAAGCGCATTTGATATATTAATTTATGTGTATATTTGTTTGCAGGTTATATACTCCTTTGGAAAAGTTAACAAACAGACACGCGATCAACTAGACATGCATAGAGCATATCCAGCACACTGTCCAGCTTACCGTCTACAAAATACTTGTTGTCCACACGTCTAGGTGATGAAGAAGATCTCACTTTAGAAGAATCACCATCACGATACCTTTGCTCGACACCACACCACTAGTCCATGTGTTTGGATGATGGCACGACTCTTGTTCTAGAAGACTCGCCAGTGTGATTTCCTTTGCCTGATACCACTCCACCAACCACGATAAAGAAGGAGCTTGTATGCCACATCACGCGATGAAGAGATCCAACACGTGAAGGAAAGGGAGAACTCCATGCGTTGGCATTTGATCAGTTAAATGATCATAATGGTTGACTAAATTTAGAGAACAGTCGACCACTAAAGGGTTGACTTGCTCATCTCTGTAAACAATATATATATATTAGCCTCTGCGTGCGAGCTCAGTTAGCTAGCAGTTTAACCAGTTTATGCATGTGATTCGTCATTCTTAAGCATGCTGTAATTCTATTCCATATTTTTAATAGAAGTTGTATGTTCTGCTATTTATGATTACATTCAAGTAAGCGTTAGCTGGGCATCACCCCTGATTGCTTAGACGGCCCCTCATCAACCAGAGGTTTCTTTTCTTATGTAGTTTTGTTACCTTTTATTTTGTAGTTAGTTTAAATTTATAGTTTGTTTCTGTTATTAAATTAATGTAAACATGTATTTCATTTGCTTCCTGTAATGTATTTTATTTCTAAAGTTAAATACCTAGTTGCACTCATACTTTGCTTTCATATTGTTTTCAGTCATTTCATTTCCATCTTTATTTTTCAATTTTATTTGCAAGTAGATAGAATAGATTGCTTTTATCAAGTTAGAATATATTCAATTCTGTTTATTTTCTTTCTGGTATAAGTTCATTCAATTTAAAATTCAGTTTGTTTCTTAATACACAATGATTTCTTTATATTCATGAATTAGTTTATGATTGTTTCACTGTCAAATTTGATTAATAAGTAGGTTTATTTACTGCCTCTATGCATTGTATTTACATGTGCACAGATTCAGCTAAAGTTTAGCTCATTTAGGTTTTTTTTGTCATTTTAATTGTGTAGACTATCATTCAGACATCTTGTTTAAACTATTGTTTAGACACCCCTTTCAGACCTGAAGTTTAGTTTGCCATCCAGTCTGTCGTTTCATTTTTAGTGTTTTTAATGTGTTTCGAACTTATTTTAAGCTCTGTTTCTTTAGTATTTGAAGTATGCTTTGACTGTAATAGTTAGATGATAGTTTTATTCAAAATTAAAGTTAAAATTAAATTGTTTTAGGTTATTTATTAAATTTTTATCCTCTCATCTTGAACATATTTTGAGCTATGTTATGTTTTGTTTCTTTTATTTTGTGTCTGATCCCTTTAATTAATATTGTTGTACTATTTTGTAATCATGCCTTTGGATTGATTTATCCGTTTCCATGAAAAACTTAGTATTAGATGTCTTATCCTTAGGAAAATATACTAGTACTTTGTAGTTTGTTCCTTTTCCATTATGTGATTACTAAAAGAGAATTGTAGGATAGAATTCAAAACTATTTCTATTAAGTTTTCTACTTGTTTCTTTTTATCAATTTTTCTTTATTAAGTTTTCAACTTACTTCTTCTATTAAGTTTTCTACTTGTTTCCTTTATTAAGTTTTCTACTTACTTATAAATTAGGCCTTCCTTGCATCCTAATATTTCACTTGAGAAGTTAGTTGTTGATAGTATCCTTTTTAGCCTAAAGTTATTTGTTTATAAAATAAATTATCAATCATTTGGTTTAGTATTTTGTTTTGGTTCAATTACCTTAATAGTTGAATTCTTAGGATTTTGACTCAGTTTTTAATTTTGAAAGATATTTTGATATTTTGTTTGTTAAAATATCTGCATGACACCATAGGAATCCCTCTACCTTTGCATATATTTTGTGTCAACTCTAAGCCTACCAACCCCAATTGATAATTAAATATTAGGTGAATTAATCTAGACGAATGATAACACCCAACAATTTGGCGTCGTTTCTAGGGAGTTAATCTGTAAGGTAGAATAGATAGAATTCTTTATGAAGTTCAGTTATAGGCTGGTGGCGGGGGAGTGGTAAGACGAGAGGTAAGAACCTACGCATCTATTATAATAGGCACCCCCAAATACAGCAATAGTATTAGCATAGGTTTTTCTTTAGTTTAAGTTTTTCATTAGCAGACTTAGAGATCCTCAGGGTATATTTGTTAAGATAGGAAAAATTATTTAAATTCATACTAACTTTTATAGGAGACGTGATACCCCAACCACTAACTCAGCAAAAAGTTATCGAAAGACACCTGGAGGAAGTAGTTCTACCCTGAAACCTAAGGAGAATCTCAAGAGAGATCTTACCAAGAAGCTATAGAACAAGAAGGAACCTTGGAAAGAGGTCCTAAGGACATAATTCCTAAGGAAGTTTAAGAGGATCAACCACTAGGAACCTCTAACCCTCCACTAGTCTTGAATTCAAATAAAACAACTTTTTCACTAGTAGGAGATCTGAATTTCATTGACTTTGTTGATCATGACCAGGTAAATGCTCTCTTTGGATACTCTGTAGATCTAGTTATCTCACAAATTGAAACCTCCACAATATAACCTACCATCCCTCTAGGATTCAATAAAAACACGGTTGATCAGAGGAAGATCTCTCTCGAAAAAGAACGTTGGGACGCCCCATTATCACCTCGAAAGGAGCCTCCTAGGTAATTTACATTAAAAACCCAGCCTATATGGAGAGACGGGGAGAAAACGAAGATCATGATGAAGTTAGAAATGATGAAGGAGAAGGGGAAAATTGAACTGAGGCTACCTTCGGGTTTCCTATTTTAGACACTATACAGGATGTAACTATGAAAAACATCCCTCCTTCCTCCTTATTGAATTTATATGGAAAAAGTAATGAGGACCCAGACACATTTCTTTTCGAGTTCGATATCCTTTGTGGGAGCTATAATTATCTACAAGATTCTCACAAACTAAAACTCTTTCCCGCTACACTAAAATATTCTTCCTTGAGATGGTTCATGGGATTAGGCGAATCCACTATCAGGACTTGGGATGATATGAAAACCTCATTTTTGTGAAAATATCAGGAGTACTGCAAACCTAAGGACCCTCAACATGATATGTTCAAGATACAACAACTTGAAGACAAAATCCTAGAGGATTATCTCGAAAGGTTCGTTTATACATTACATAAATCAAAATATAGCGACCTCTGAGAAGATGAAGTACATACACTTTTCCTTAAAGGGATCTCTCAGGACTTGATAGAAAGTCTTAATCTCATGGAATCCATCGATATTTCTCATAAAAACTTTTCACAAATCAATGAGATGTGTAAAAATTATTCTAGAAGTTGGGGGAAAGTTGGGAAAAACATTTGAGAGCCTTATAGTAGAAATGTAAGAGGAAACATTCCGAGTTCAGGTGGAGTTACAAGGATAGAGTTAGGAAACCTGTTGGAGAATTTCAAAACTAATATCTTAGGAGCAATAGGTTCTCAACTAGATTATTTACAAGCCAAGAAAAGGCAGGATGAAGAATGAGCAACAATGAGCATTTTTTGTCCAAGATGTAGGACCAAACATCCCCAAAGGGAATGTCCATTAAACAACATCTTTGTATGTCACATCTGTACATAAGAGCATCCAACAGATAACTACCCATTTTTTTTGGGTTGCAATCCATCTGTAAGAGTGGGGATGTAGGTGAAACATCTAGGAGGCCTTTTTGCAACCTAGAGACTAACCAAAATATCAGAATTTTACACCACAACTCCCACTCTATTATCCTCCATATAAACCACCTCAACAATGGAACAATTCAAATTGGAAGAATTGGCCACCTCGGTACCCTCCTATTGAATTTATGTAGCAGCAATATTGGTCACAAGGATGGAGAGGACAACCATACCCTCAGTCACAACCTCTCTCTGCACCTAATCATCCTTATTCTCAGCACCAAACAAATTTCCAGGAGATTTCGTCTGGATTTGTGCCTCCGGTTCCTCTCATTGCACAACAACCTCATCACTTTCAGAATATAAATCCTCTATAAGAACCAATTCAAGAGCAAAGAGTTCCTCCATTTTCGAAAAGACTAGAATAGAAAAACCTATAGTTCATCGTGAGTATGACATTTTGAATGGATTAAAGAATATCTGCGTCAAAATTCCTTTATTACAAGCTATCAAGGACATACCAATCTACATCAAGTTAATAAAGGAACTATGCATTAAACACTTAGGGAAGAAGCAAAAGGACCCTCTCACAATTCATGTTATAGGAGAGATGTCTAAATGTATGACATATCAGTTCGGGATTGCAAAATATACAAATCCAGGAGCCCCAGTAGTGACTGTAATTATAAACAATACCGCCATAGAAAATACATTAATCGATTTAGGATTTCCTATCAACATGATGACCACCGCAGTTTTAGAATTTTTACAGTTAGGACAATTTCTTCGACCTACCCCTTCCATCCTATAACTAGCAGACCATACTATGATAAAACCTACTGAAGTCCTTGATGACATTAGTGTATCAGTAGCCTCATGGGAATACCCTGTTGACTTTATGGTCGTAGAATCAAAGGATCCTTCTAAAGGGAATCCTATTATCTTGGGAAGACAATGGTTAGCTACTACAAATGCTTTTATAGGATGTAGGGATGGGGAGGTTACTATTTCCAACGAGTTGTCTACACAAAGACTTATTTTATACCCCCCATCACAACCAATAACTGAAAATTCATGGTGGTTAAATTGTTCTTTCGGGGACGAGTACCTTGATGACCTCTCCCTCCATAGTGATTTCTCCTAGTAACTTCAAGAGCAGACCACTGAGAATGTATTAAAACAGTTTGTTTCTTTAACAACTTGTATAGATTTTCCCCAGTCTTTTGCTCAATTTGATCAGATTTTTGGAAATGAGTTCCAAGAGAATATGGCTCTCTCAACATTTAAGGAGACACCTTGTGTCTTCACAATTGAAGAGAATACAGGACCCTATACCATACCTTGTGAAGTTGGCCCTGCAAAGTTTCTACATATAAACGCAGGATTAAGTGAAAACCAACAAGCACAGCTGCTTGAGTTTCTTAACAAATAAGCTGTAGAATTTGCATGGTAATACACTGATATGAAGGGTATACACCCTGACACCTATATTCAACATATTTATATGGATCCAAACATTTCACCTGTAAGGCAGCCTTAGAGGAGGATGAATCCTGCTCTAAAGATATAGTAAAAGAAGAATTACAAAAACTCCTCAATGTTGGTTTCATCTATCCCATCTCCAATAGTAAATGGGTGTCTCCTCTAGTGGTAGTCCCAAAGAAAGTCACACGAAAATGGTGCATTTGTGTTCATTTGAGAGAGCTAAACAAAGCTACACTCAAACACTACTTTCCTTTACCTTTTATTGATCAAGTGTTAGATACCTTGTCAAGTAAACAATATTTTTCCTTTCTTGACTGATATAGTGGTTACAACCAGATTTTAATAGCACCTGAATATCAAGACAAGCCCACTTTTACATGCCCTTGGGGAACATATGCTTATAGAGTTTTTCCATTTGGCTTGTGTAATGCACCTGCCACTTTTCAATGATCAGTCTTAGGAATTTTTTTCTGATCTTATACATGACCGTGTGGAGGTATACATGGATGACTTTACATCCTATGGAAATACCTTTCAAGTAGCTCTTGACAACCTCAAAAAGGTCCTGATCCGATGTCAAGAAACGAATTTATCCCATAGTCATGAAAAATGTAAAATGTTACTGACAGAAGGTATAGTTTTAGGACACCATGTTTACTCCCAAGGAATTACGGTAGATCATGCTAAGATCAAAGTAATTGTTGGCCTTCCCTCTCCAAAAACTCAAAAGGAGGTAAGAATATTTCTTGGTCATGCAGGCTATTATCGCCGCTTTATTGAAAATTTTACTAAACTACCTGCACCAACGTTTAAATTGCTTACAAAGGATGTAGAATTCCAGTGGACAGAATCTTGTCAAAATGCTTTTGAAATTTTAAAAGCTAAACTATCAGTGGCACCAATACTTAGGGGTCCTAATTGGTCCCTTCCTTTTCATATATCCACCGATGCCTCTGATATGGCCATAGGAAGATCCCTGGGCCAAAAAAGAGGGATAAGCACCTTATGCCATTTATTTTATTAGCAAGAATTTGACTCCTGCTGAACTAAATTACACTGTTACTGAAAAGAATTTTTGGCAGTAGTTTATTCTATTAATAAATTTCGCCATTACATTAAGGGTTACGAATTTTTTGTGCATACCGATCACTCTGCCATTAGATTTTTAATGAACAAACCAATTACCAATGGTATAGTGACCCAATGGCTTCTTCTATTGCAAGAGATTAACATCATCGTCGTTGACCGACCTGGTTTTTTTGGTGCCACCAAAGCTGGCCATGAGTGGTGCATTGACATAGCTGAATATAGTGCTTGATTGATTTTGTCTGCAGCTTGGGTGGCCTTTTTGTTGACATAAGCCCATTCTCGCATCTTGGTCCATAGTTTTTTCCATGAGCCTTCCTATACCTTGGCATTCTTAATGTTTTTCAACCTGCGGACTAAAGGTGTATCCGCAGCCTGTAGTTCCTTGGCTTTGGTCAAGGCTCTAGTTTGTTTGGGTGCCATTGTGTCAGTTTGGTGGTCAATTTCACTAAGGGGTTCTCAACTTTTAGTCGACTGGATGCTCTGATGCTCACTTTGTATGGATTGTGGTGAATGATCTTTCGGTGATTCAGTATTTATAGGTGATGTTGTGGATGTGTGCGTCGATGGGTGTATTAATGGCAGACGTGATGTTCTAGCTGGAATACTTGAGTGTGCATTAATGGCAAATTGCTTTCAGTGCTTGATGTCATGAATGCACAATGGGACTATCGAGAGTGTCGGTTGATGTCAGTTATGAGAATGGTTGATGGAAGTGGTTGGTTGATGAAAATGGTCGATGGTGTTATGTAGATGGGCATGATGTTGGTTTTCGAAATGGTAATTTCCTGTCATAGCTTTTTGTATGTATGGTATTTTTTTGGCTTTTGAATTTATAAGTTTTTATGGCTTTTGGTTGACGGTTATGGTCGTTATATGATTTTTTTTTATTTTTATTTTTTAGTTTCTGTAGCGTTTTAGTCGGTCTCCATTAATGAGCTTCCAAAATACTATGCCTTGTAACGTCCTTAGTCAGACTGATCCGTTGGTATGTATTTCTTCGACAACGTAAAGTCCCATCCATTATGTGTGGAGATTTTTAGGTTTTCGTTTTACTCGACTATTGTATAGTAACGCAAGGTCTCCTACCGACAAGTTTTTGTTCTTGATGTTTCAGTCATGCCATGATTTCTGTTGTTGTTTCTAGATTTCTTGATGTTGTATTGCCATTAGTTAGTGCTCTTCAAGTTTTCTTAGTTGAAATATTCGGTCCTTTCTTCCTTGTTCGACATCAACATGTAATATTTCTGCAATGATAGGTGTCTATTGTCGGAATTGTGTTGTACATGATTATGCACCTAATAATCGTAGGTCGTGGGTTACCAACATACTCAAACACTTGCAGAAATTTGACTTCTAAAGTGCAGAATAGGGAATAGGAGGGTTAGAAGAACTTACTTGTTAAACGAAGTTCGATCCTTGCTAGTCCTCTTCCAATCTGCTCCACTTCCAAAGTCTTCAAGGCTCACTCCTCTTTCACCTGTTTAGAGACAATCTTCCAGATACATAGTGGTTCATATATATATATAAGCAGGTTAGATAAATCAGATATGAAATACATAAGCATAAACAATTATCAAACCAAGATATATGAGACACATATGGAAGAAGTAATCTCTTTATTATCAATAATGAGAAAGTTCAGAGTACAACCAAACGTCTGAGACAAGAACTCCTCTGTCACCAAAGGATTCTAAGTTTCACTGCTCCAAATACTTCTATAAACAATCCACCAGCATAACTGTTGGGCACCGTTTTGATCTCTTTTTGCCACTTAGATATCTTTCATTTCCCTTCATAAAACCTGCATTTTTATTAGAAAATCTTTAAAGTTCACCCATGAACCTTGGTTAAGAGGTATAATATCATTACTTTCTAATAAATTGAGTTTTGAGACTTTTTAAGCATTTTAACTAAGATTTTTATCTTTATTACGGGATGTGCTAACTTCCCGTATTATCTCCAAAGTTGAGCATTTGCAGGATAGCTAGAAAGGAACTGGAAGATAGAGGAAATATCCTCAGTGTCCAAGCATGGATGAACATTCAATGGATCAGTGATGTGGCCTTTACAGATCTCAAGTCAACCTCAGTCAAAGGAGGCCACCTATGCTCCCGTTCAACACAAAAGAAGGGGAAGTTTTGATTTTGTTGAGTTTCACGATTCTGATGAGGATCTCAATGGCTATGCTCATTGATTAGTTTATAGGATTATAGCATTTCTGGTTTTATTTCGAATTTGTATAAGTACTTCACAAAACAATGAAGAATCATCACGATTTTGGGAAGAACGCAGATTGCTTCTGAACTGTGTGGTTTTATTGTGTAATCGATTTATGGTGAATACATTCAGAGTTTAGTTCTATAATTCTTCAACTGTGTGTGTGAACAAGGCTTTGGAGGGCCCCCATCGTTGAGTTTACACACTCTTTTACTTGCCGTTGAATGCGATTTGATTTGATGCAGGCGATTTAGATTGTGAAATTGGTATGTGTTAATCCCTGTAGGATCTAGTTCATTATTGTAGAACAAATTCAGCTAGTTTTTAATCAATTTCATAAAAAAATCTGTTATCTTGTTTAATGGTTCAAGCTGCTATTCCATCGTGCTGTGTATCACTTGCATTATTTGATAAACTTTGTTCTTTTACTGGTTAAATACTGAAGGCATTGATGGTTCATACCACGACTTCTGTATACTATATATTGTTGTTTATTGAATGGTGAAGCGATAAAGGACAATTATAAATTATGAACACTGTCTTGTAAGGGAATTTAATTAATAATTGTTCATTCAGCGCTGGAGTATTGAGCAGAGCCTTGTAGTCTGTATCCTAGGGTTAGAGTTATTGTTTAATTGCTTTTTATCTCAGTTCTTTCACCAATAGACTGCTTTCATAACTAGAATGTTGTGTACTTGAAAAGAAACAAATGAAGTTAACCCTGTAAAAGGATTTTTGTATATTTAAGTTGCAGTATTGTTCATCTGACAGTAGATTCAATTCACAGATAATTAAATTTTCCAAACAAGTCTAGCTCTAAGTCCTAAAACTTGGATGTGCCTCGAAGTTTACTGATCCGAATTGATATAAATTTAAGGTCTGATTCACATTGGTAGATCAGAGCCCAACATTTTGGCGCCGTTTCTGGGGAGGCATTGTAGAAGCAGGCTTAGGAACTTTAGTTTTCTGATAAAAACAAAAATTTCAGACAAAAACACAGAATAGGTTTTACTTTTATGTCAAGACTAAGAGACGAGAAAGGAAGATATATTAAAAACCCCCCAAAAACAGAAGTAACAGGAGCTTCTCTTCCAAAAGGATTCATCTCAATAGTAGGTACTTCTAAAATGGCTGAGGAAGAGATAGCAAAAGGACCAACTACAGAACAGAGAAGGGAATATGAGAGGATGCTGGAAATAGAAAACAAACGCAGACAGGAGAGAAGAGAAGAAGAAAGGTGACATGAAAGAGAAGAAGAGAGGAGACATGACAGGGAAGAAGAAAGGATACAAGAGAGGGATGAAACAACTGAAGGAGATCAGGAATCCACTTTCAAATTCCCCATCTTGGATACTAGTATTATCTTAGGGGAAGATGTAAAAATGAAGAACATTCCACCCTTTGTTTTACCAAACTTCTATGGCATGACCTCTGAAGACCCTGACTCTTTCCTATTCGAGTTTGATATCTTATGCCAAACTTATGGATACACTGATGACACCCATAAACTTCATCTTTTCCCTGCTACCCTTAAAGTAGCTGCTTTAAAATGGTTCATGGGCTTAGGATAGCATTCTATTACTAGCTGGGATGAGATGAGGAAGATCTTTCTTCAAAAATATCAGGCATATTGCAGATCGAAGGATCCAAAGGATGACATTTTTGGAATGACTCAACAGGAGGATGAGATCTTGGAGGAGTATTTGGAAAGATGTTCATATAACCTATAGAAATCTAAATACAATTCTTTAACACCAAAGATGATTAGAACAATATTTCTGAAAGGAATAAAAGAAGAGCATTTAGATATTTTGAATGTTATGGGCAAAGGTGACATTTCTTACCTTCCTTTTGATGAGATACAAGATTTATGTTAGAAATATTCGAGAGGGAAGGCTAGGACTAGAAAAAGGGACATCACTACCAAAGTAAATAAGTCTGCAAACAGTGGTATTTCTAGGGCTGAGTTTGGAAATCTGCTAGAAGATTTCAAGACTGATTTATTGAGCACATTAGGCACACAGGTCGAAGTAGCAAAAACTAAGAAGAGACAAGAACAACAGGACCAACAATATCAAGCTTTGTCTATCTTTTGTCCTAAGTGTAGAAAGAAACATCCACTTAAAGAATGTCCTTTAAATGCTGTTGAAATTTATGGTTTATGTACTTTTAATCATAAAACTGATGACTGCCCTAGATTGAAAGAGTTGCAGGCAGCTCGAATGGAGGAGAATCAAAGCATGGAGTCTCTCTACTTTATGGGACAATGAAGACCTTGGCAGCCACGATATTCAGGTATGTCTCAAGACCCTATGCAGCAATTTCATACAAATTATCAAACTCCTATTCAGAACTCTTGGAGTGCACCCATGCCCTGGAAAACTTGGTCTCCTCCATTAGCCCAATCTACTCCAAATTGGAGAGGTTATGCCCATGGTAACCAGACATACCAGTAAGCTTATTTGCAACCCTATCAACAACCTTCAGCCTATCCTCAATACCAGCAGCATCAAGTCCAAGCTCCTTCTTATCAAGCCCCATCTTACCAAGTCCCATCTTTCCAACAACCCAATATGGCTCCTCAATTGGGTCCACCACCTCAACAACTTCAATTGCCATCCAATCATCCTCCACCTTGGCCTACTCAACTACTAGCTCAGCCAATTCCAAATCCAAACAATAAAACAGACAGACCCATGTATAATGTTGATGATGGAATGGCACTTCCCTACTCAGTCCTTCCACTGTAAAATATCAATTTAAGATCTGGGAAAACCCTACAAAAATAATCTCCTGTTATCTTAGAAGAACAAACAGAAAATGAGAAAAATCCAAAAAAACTAAATACATAAAAATCTCAATCAGAAAATCAGAATCAAAAAGGAAAAACATTAGTATCATATGAACCTCCTTTCCCAGAAAGGTTGGTGAAAGAAAAACCTTCAATTTCCTTACCTGATTTTGATGTTTTGAATAAGTTAACAAATGTATATGTCAAAATTCCTTTACTGCAGGCTATAAAGGATATTCCAATTTACACTAAAGCAGTTAAGGAATTATGTCTTAATAAAAGGAAGAAGGATCCATCAAAAATTCATGTGGTAGGCAATTTAGCAGGACTAATGTCTAACACTGTTTTCATTGAAAAGTATATGGATCCTGGGATTCCAATGGTTACGATTACTATTAATAATTTTTCAATTCCAAAAACATTGATCGATTTAGGTGCTGCCATTAATGTTATGACACTTGAAACAATGGAATACCTTCACTTAACGAATCTCAGACCAACCACAACAGTCTTAGAATTAGCTGATAGGTCTAAAATTACACCTGAAGGGGTCTTAGAAGATATCACTGTTTCTTTAGACTCCTGGGAGTACCCTGTTAATTTCATAGTGCTACAGCCAAATTCTAACCTAGGAGGTCACCCATTGATCCTTGGCAGACCTTGGTTGGCCACAGCAGATGCTTTCATAGGGTGTAGGTCACGTAGTATGCTCATCTCACATGGGACAGAGAGAAAACAAATTACACTCTACCCTTCTGCCCAAAGACCTTCTACATTAGATCAGCTGTCATGGATTAATGAGACTAAGGAACAAGAAGAAGAAGTAATTCAGCCTATCCTGAGTATCAACCAGTTCTTTGACTTTCAGGAAGCAAACAATGAAGATTTGTTATATTATTTTATAGCTGAACCTGATATTTCTGAAGAATTAAGAGACATGCAATATGCTGCAGCAAATCAAGTTTTGGGTTATAATTTTCAAGAAAATTGCATAGTAGATTCTCTAGCATTGGCACTTCATGATATTCTCAATGTTCATTCAATCACAGATATTCAAAGTAAGACAATTGAAATCAGTCCAGGCAAAAGTTTGAATATAATTGCACATCTTACTCCATCACAAGAAGAACAATTGATTAATTTACTGAATACAAATTCACATGTATTTGCTTGGGAGTACACTGATATGCCTGGTATTCATCATGAGACATGCACTCACCATATTTACACAGATGATAAGATCAGGCCTCTTAGACAACCACAATGCAGAATGAACCCTATACTAAAAGAAATAGTCAAAGAAGAGCTGCAAAAGTTGTTAAAAGTAGGGTTTATTTACCCCATTTCCGACAGCCAATGGGTTTCCCCCTTGGTTGTTGTTCCTAAAAAGAATGGTAAATGGTGCATATGTGTGGATTACAGGGAATTAAATAAGGCAACATTAAAAGACTACTTTCCATTGCCTTTCATTGATCAGGTGTTGGATACCCTAGCTAGCAAAGAATACTTTTCATTTTTAGATGGTTTCAGCGGGTATAATCAAATTAGTATTGCAACAGAAGACCAGGACAAAACCACCTTTACATGTCCCTGGGGCACCTATGCCTATAAAGTTTTACCTTTTGGCTTATGTAATGCCCCAACTACCTTTCAGAGGGCAGTCTTGGCCATCTTTCCAGACCTAATTCATGAGTGTGTCGAAATTTACATGGATGATTTTTCTGTGTATGGAAATAACTTTGAAGATTCCTTGGCAAATCTGGAGAAAATTCTAAAAAGATGTGTTGACTCAAACCTTTCCCTCAGTAATGAAAAATGTTTTATGATGATGACTGAAGGGATAGTTTTAGGACATCACATTTCTGCATCTGGAATAAAAGTAGATCCTGCTAAAATTCAAATCATTGAAAATTTATCTGCACCAGCAACTCAAACAGATGTAAGAAGCTTTTTAGGGTATGCAGGCTATTATCGTCGATTTATTGCAAATTTTAGTAAGATAGCTCTGCCATTGTTTAAATTGTTTTCCAGGGATGTGAATTTTAATTGGGATACTGATTGTCAATTTGTATTTCAGACACTTAAGGAGAAGCTCTCAACTGCACCCATTTTAAGGGGACCAAATTGGGCATTACCTTTTCATATTTATACTGATGCCTCTGCTACTGCAATAGGGGCCTCATTGGGCCAGAAAGAACATACTTTGACTTATGCAATCTATTTTATAAGTAAAAATCTGACACCTGCAGAGTTAAACTATATAGTCACTGAAAAGGAAATGTTGGCGGTGGTTCATGCTGTAAATAAGTTCCGTCATTACATAACTGGTTATGAATTTTTGTCCATACAGATCATTCAACCTTACGATATTTAATGAACAAGTCTATCACTAATGGTCGGATTACTAGATGGTTGTTACTAATGCAGGAATTCAACATCACTGTTCTAGATCGACCGGGACGAGAAAATCAAGTAGCAGACTTCCTGTCTCGTTTACACAATACTAGTGAGATTGTTCCTGTTTCTGATAGTTTTCCTGATGAACATCTGTTTTCAATTTCTGTTATCACTCCTTGGTATGCTAACATTGCTAATTATTTATCATCAGGACAATTACCACTATCTATGACATCTAAAGAAAAGAAAAAGATATTTAAACAAAGTGCTAGGCATATATGGGTTAATGGTGACCTCTTTTACACAGGATATGACATAATTATAAGAAGATGTGTACAACAGGATGAAATCTTAGATATTTTAAAGGCATGTCATGACGAACCGTGTGGTGGTCATTTTGCAGATAAAAGGACAGCATACAAGATACTCAATCTGGGGTATTATTGGCCTACTATTTTCAAATATGCTAAGAGGTATGTTAGAAGTTGTGATACTTGTCAATGGATGGGACGGCTAGTATGGTCTGATGAAATGCCACTCCATCCCCAAATCCTCATTGAACCATTTGAAAAGTGGGCCCTTGACTTTATTGGTCCAATTAATCCACCATCACAAGGGAAGAAGTATATTTTGGTCTGTACAGACTATGTTACTAAGTGGGTAGAGGCCAAGCCTTTACCAAGAGCCACGGAGCATACTATGGTAAACTTTATTTTTGAGGAGATCTTTGTCCGGTTTGGGGTACCTAGGGAAATTGTAACTGATCAAGGTGCCCAGTTTACTTCCAAACTAGTGCAGGAGATAGCAGAAAAGTACAAGATTAAGCACAGAAAGTCCACCCCTTACCATCCACAAGCAAATGGACAAGTGGAATCTATAAATAAAACCCTAGAAGGCATCATCACCAAAATTGTTCAGATGCATAGGAAGGATTAGTCAGCAAAGCTTACTGAAGCTTTATGGGCATACCGGATCACTTGGAAAAACAATACTGGTTTTTCTCCTTACCGGCTTGTCTACAGTAAGCAAGTCCTCCTCCCTATAGAGTTTCAAATTCATACCTTCAAGTTAGCATAAGATTTAGGCATGGATCTTTCTGAGGCTCAGCAAGAAAGAATACTTCAGTTGAATCAGCTAGATGAGATAAGACAGGCTGCCATAGAACACAATATTCTGATCCAACAGCAGAGAGCTCAATGGCATGATAAATTTATCAAAAAGAAGCAATTTCACATCGGTGACTGGGCATTATTATTTGACTCAAAGTTTAAATATTTCAAAGCCAAATTCACTACTCACTAGCTTGGTCCATATGAGATTGTTGATGTCTATGAAAATGGTTCAGTCAAACTTAAAACCATAGATGATGAAGCACATACATTTGTGGTCAATGGACACCGGCTCAAGCTGTACAACAAACCTATCAACAAGGCATATTTTATACAACAAATTTCACAGCAAAAGGAAATGCAAATGTTGGATAGACACATCAGTGTTTTTCCTTCACCTGCTCCTTAGCTGATTTGATACAGCAAGCAAATAAAACAAAAAGAGAAAAAGAAAACAAAAATAAAAAATAAAAAAATATATACAAAAATAAGAAAAAAAAGATGTTTAGTTGTGAAAACCAGTTTACTGGCACAATATAAACTTGAATTTTCTGTGGAAAACCAGGTTTGCCTGGCCATTGAAAATTCACAAAAATATCTTCTTCAATTTCCTATTTCTTTACATAGTTTTGTTTTCCAAATAATGAAGATTTTGTTTGACTTGAGGACAAGTCAAAAGGTAGGCCTGTGAGGGGGATAAGCATTTAGAACCCTCCAAGTCTTTCCATATGCAGAGGATTGTGATTTTTATATGCAGAGGGACCTGATTACCAGCAATACAAGATATTTTTAAATGCAGAGGGACCTGACTTCTAGTAAGGAAGAAGAGATCTACAGAAGGACCTGAATTTAAGTGAAGCTGAAGGAATCTGAGATAGCAGTAGACAGAAGACATCAGAAGGACAATCAAAATACAAACCAATTTCATCAAGCAGCACACTCATCATACAGAGACATCCAACAAAGTCTGTAAGAGTTTATAGTTTTTATGTTTTAAAAAGTTTCAGAACTCTTTGTTTTTAAGTGATGACATGTTACCAATTATTATAAAGCTTGACTGCCTATTTTTTTATTATTCTGATAGTCTCTGCCAATACTCTATTTATCTTCCAGTAGTCTCTGCCAATACTCCATTTTTTTCCAGTAGTCTCTGCCAATACTCCATTTTTCTTCCAGTAGTCTCTGCCAGCACTTCATTTTTCCACCCTAGAGGTCAAGATGGTTGTCAGGATCAAACCCAAGGGAAATTTTAAATAGCCAAAAGATTATACTGCATTCTACAGGATATGTATTGCATTCTACAGGCAGAGTTTTATTCTTGGTTTAAAGACAAACAAGTTCTTCTCAGCAAAAAGTGAAATATTTTGACATAAAAGAATTCCAAAAGTTTCTTTTATATATATATTTAGTGCATCATGCATTAGGTAATTTGAGGAAGAAAACAAGGTTATATATATCTTCAGCACAGTTTTTATAAAGGAAAAAGGTTTATTTTAAGAGAAAAAAAGTCCTTTTATTATAGCCTGTTTATTAAAAAAACATTGGGTATACAATGAGACTGAAGTATACATTACAGCTGGTGCATTAAACGATGGGCATATAAAAGATTATAAATCAAAACCTTACCTTTCATTTTCATGAGTAATTGAATGAAGAAGCACGTTTTTGAAATGATGAAGGAAAACGTGGAATGATGCCCCATGACAGCATGTAAGTAAAACTCGATTCCTGCATTATGTATTGGTAAAATTAGAGACCACGACTTGGTCATTTTCCTGGAGGTCGAGTTCAATTGTTGTCTCTGCAAAAATCGAGTGTTGTGGAAGATAATTGACAGTGAGAAGGAAGCTGTGAGTTACAGGAAGTGTGAAATGCACCATTCACTGAAGAAATCACGCAGGAAGAGAGACAGTCAGTAAAAAAAAAGTGTGCAGACACTATTTGCTGAAGAAATCGCGCAGGAGGAAAGACAGTCAGTGTGAGGGACGCCGTGAATGCTCCAATCACTATGGAAATCGTGCAAGAGGAAGTAAAAATAATCACACCAGAGAAGAGGTAAAGCTTAAAACCCTTTTCTTTGCTGAATACTCTGTTCAGACCAACAGAAATCCTACATTTTCAGAGTATTGTTGAGGAAATAGGAAGACAAAGGCAGAGTTAAAGGTTGAAAGGTTCCTGTTTTCAATTTAAATTCAAAATTTCATCTAGATTGGAACCAGCAACATTTAATCCCAATGATATTCATGAGAGTTTCCTTGAGATTTTCGAAAATAAGCAGTGGGTAAATTTCTTTGAAAAATTTAATGGGCATAATGAGCAGGCTAGTCTAGTTTTTGCTGAAACCTTTGATGGAGAAAGAGTTATAGTGGGGAATTTGCATTTTAGACTGTCAGAAGATATCCTAGCACAATTTACTGGCTTGCCACAGCAAGGAGAAAGGTTTTTCAAGACTTAACAGTTTAAAGAGAAAGCATGGATGCCATTTTTGTGCAGGTCAAGAGCAGGGTCAGTCAATTGGAAGAAAGGGATACCAAGAAGTTGGCTGGTTCATCCATGGGATGAAATAGTTTACATCATTCAAAAATTTATTACTTGTGAAGGCAGGTTCAGCATTGTTTATCTTTATCACATCAAGCTGCTACAGCATTTAAAAGGTGAATGTGAGATCAATATGCCCTATTTCTTGCTACAGAGTTTGACTAAGATGGATAAAGTTGTCCAAAGGAACCCTAAAGACAAGATGACAAGCCTTTTTCACTGTGGGATTATTAAAATCATCATCCAGCATGAGTTACAAAGGCAGAATTTGACATGGTCAGGATTTCTAGTTCATAATCAGTTTGAAGAACAGGAAGAATTGCTTGAAGAAGGTCTCAAAGAAGATGAATTGTTGATGATCACATACCCTGAGGCAACAAGCTCAAAACTGCCAAAGGGGAAGAAGAAAAATAAAGAGGTATTGCTGATTACGGATGATGAAGAAAACTCTGAGGCAGCAAGTTCAAAACAGCCTCAGAGAAGGATACAAACTAGAAGTGTGAAGAGAAAAGAAAAACAGTATCAAAAACAAGATCAAATCTTCACCACCTACCAGAGAAAGCCAAGAAAGTATAAGCAAGCTCAAATCCAATCAGCATTAGAAGATGAGGAACATATGCAATCCTTGGGAAGTCAAGAAGAAGATCCAGCAACTGAATTAGGACAGGATATCCAAGACCCTGATGAGGTGATCAAGCAGGCAAAAAGGATCAACCTCTTCTTAGACCAGCAAGAGAAGGAAAAAGAAAAGCAGTTAGGACAGGAATTACCTAAAAGTTCAGCTCCTCTTTTCTCAGAACAGCAAGCTATGGAAAGGGAAAAAGAAGATTCATCCCAAGAGCATGAAGAATGTGGAATAGATACCAATTCTGAGCAACTTCCAATAAAAATGAAGAAAAAGAAGGCTTCTAAAAGCAATAAAGAGATTAAAATATTAAAACTTGAAATAGAGGAACTTGAGCAAAATAATGAGAAGCTAATAGAAGTCAACAGGAAGCTGAAGGTTCAGAGGACACGCATCACTAAACAAGCATACAGATGGTATAAGCAAAGGAAGGTTTATAAGGCTAAGTATGAGAGACTGAAGGTCCTCTATGCATCTCGAGCTTCAACAGATGCATCATCATAGACAGAAGACTAGAAGCAAGATGATCAGCAGTAAAATTTTGGTTTTGAATAGGGTCAAACATTTTTGGCATAGGGACATGCAGCAGTTTCCTCTTGGGGGAGATGTTGGGCACCATTTTGATCTCTTTTTGCCACTTAGATATCTTTCATTTCCCTTCATAAAACCTCCATTTTTATTAGAAAAGCTTTAAAGTTCACCCATGAACCTTGGTTAAGAGGTATAATGTCATTACTTTCTAATAAATTGAGTTTTGAGAATTTTTAAGCATTTTAACTAATATTTTTATCTTTATTACGGGATGTGCTAACTTCCCATATTATCTCCAAAGTTGAGCATTTGCAGGACAGCTAGACAGGAACTGGAAGATAGAGGAAAGATCCTCAATGTCCAAGCATGGATGAACATTCAACGGATCAGTGATGTGGCCTTTACAGATGTCAAGTCAACCTCAGTCAAAGGCGGCCACCTATGCTCCCGTTCAACACAAAAGAAGGGGCAGTTTTGATTTTGTTGAGTTTCACGATTCTGATGAGGATCTCGATGGCTATGCTCATTAATTAGTTTATAGGATTATAGCATTTCCAGTTTTATTTCGAATTTGTATAAGTACTTCACAAAACAATGAAGAATCATCACGATTTTGGGAAGAACGCAGATTGCTTCTGAACTGCGTGGTTTTATTGTGTAATCGATTTATGGTGAATACATTCAGAGTTTAGTTCTGTAATTCTTCAACCGTGTGTGTGAACAAGGCTTTGGAGGGCCCACATCGTTGAGTTTACACACTCTTTTACTTGCCGATGAATGCGATTTAGATGTTTGCAACGATTTGATTTGATGCAGGCGATTTAGATTGTGAAATTGGTATGTGTTAATCCCTGTAGGATCTAGTTCATTATTGTAGAACGAATTCAGCTAGTTTTTAATCAATTTCATAAAAAAATCTGTTATCTTGTTTAATGGTTCAAGCTGCTATTCCATCGTGCTATGTATCACTTGCATTATTTGATAAACTTTGTTCTTTTACTGGTTAAATACTGAAGGCATTGATGGTTCAGACCACGACTTCTGTATACTATATATTGTTGTTTATTCAATGGTGAAGCGATAAAGGACAATTATAAATTATGAAAACTGTCTTGTAAGGGAATTTAATTAATAATTGTTCATTCAGCGCTGGAGTATTGAGCAGAGCCTTGTAGTCTGTATCCTAGGGTTAGAGTTATTGTTTAATTGCTTTTTATCTCAGTTCTTTCACCAATAGACTGCTTTCATAACTAGAATGTTGTGTACTTGAAAAGAAACAAATGAAGTTAACCCTGTAAAAGGATTTTTGTATCTTTAAGTTGCAGTATTGTTCATCTGACAGTAGATTCAATTCACAGATAATTAAATTTTCCAAACAAGTCTAGCTCTAAGTCCTAAAACTTGGATGTGCCTCGAAGTTTACTGATCCAGATTGATATAAATTTAAGGTCTGATTCACATTGGTAGATCAGAGCCCAACAATAACTTTGCTCTCCAAGTATATATCTCAACACCCTCCCCAAGGCCTGTATTTATATGGGTGAAATAAGGTAGTTCTCGAAGGTTGGGAAAGTTGTAGCAGTTAGGAGAATTAAGTAAAATACCTTAACTAATCTCCCATTAGCGCGTGTTTTTATGTTTTCATGTTAAGAGGTACATTCGCGGGTATGTAGTAGAGCAACCCGTGAATGACTCGCGACTCTGTATAAGCACAACCCGCGAATACATGGATTCATGACTTGCTATAAGGGAGACTCGCGAATGATGCGTGAGTTGTCTATAAAGAGAGTCGTGAATACATCCTAACATGGCAAAATGGCAAAGTAACTAGCTGGATGAAGGTAGAATGTATTTCTTGACAAGCCAAGCTATAGTGTTATGGGCAAACCTCTATCCATAAGTGTCTTTTTGTGTGCCAACATGAGGGATATCATCACTCGGACGGAGAGGAGCCACTCAGGTGTATAACAGATGCCCCCTAATGTGTGAGGTCAGAGGGGAATGATGGCCGAAATACATTATAATATTTAACTTTGGAGAACTCAGAAATCCAATGGTGTAGAGAGAGTACCTGAAACAAATACATAATAATGTCAAATACAAAGTTACATCTGAGGATGCTATGTTCAATTTACTGGAACACTAGCTCCTTTACAATATTTGATTACATCATATGATACGGGTAAAAACCACGTATATTACAAAGGTGGATCGAAGCCACAATACAATAATGATGAGTCTTCAAAGATCTGGAAGCTGGATATTAGAATAGAACATGGTCTTGCGCAACTTAGCCCAAAATGAGGGACTAAGGTCTTCATAAATGATCCCAAGGAACCAGTACAATCCAAGACATGTTAATAAGGGTAAGCTGAAGTCGAACATGGAGAGGATTCAACAGTTTGTCAACCAATAAGTGATAATTGACAACTGAAGCAAAGGAGTTCACCAATGATGAAAGTGAATCCAGAGGTACTATCGTCAAAACTCTAGGTCTTCGTCATCAGGAGGTACTGAAACGGAACCATACTGTGATAAGGCAATAGATCCTCCAACGGATCACAAGAGTGACTAGGAACTTGGAAAAAGAAGGGAGACACAAGTAAATGGAGAATAGATATAACAGTGATGGGATCAGGCTAGAGATCAGACATTAGGAAGAATCCTTGAATAGTGATCACAACACAGAGATGACCCAAGGCAGCGTATAACGGATAGATAGAACAACCAAACATATATGTCATGTAGGAGACATGATCAGATTCCCCAGGTATAATGAACAAGAGGAGGAGTCAGAAACTCAAGGTAATAGATGGACAAAGGTATACACTGAAACATGGATATCGGAAAACAAAGAGTGCTATGTTCAAGGATGACATGCTGCCATTACTGAAAACAAGAGAAAACTTCTTCCTTACCTTCCCTGTTAAGTTTTAATGAGTCTAGGAAAGTCAACTCGGTTCCCTCTTCATTTTTTAACAAGCTTGAAGAGATGGGAAAATAATGCTTGATAGTGCCACTGATCCGTGGATTTAATGAACCCGAACTAGTACATGCTCATGCGGAATTTTCACATTTAGAGAGTCTGAAAATTCCAAAGAAGACTCCAGGGGGGTCCTTTTTCGTCCAATTTAGTCTCCTGAGGCCGAAAAAGTATAAAACAAACCACAGAAGAACTCTCTTAACTTCCGAAGAAGAAAAGGTGAACCTTTTCGTACTTAGTCGGGAAGGTCCGAAAAAGGTTAAATTACCACCTACCCAACGCTCCTTCCAAAACAGCATAAAATAGCTTGAGTTTTACGAGTGTGAAGGAAAGCAAGATCACTCGGAAAGATCCATTTGGTTACAAGAAATGGGGCTTACAACAATAAACTCGTTGCTTTTTTCTTGAGTGTTTAACGAGCATGACAAAGACACAAAGTACACTCGAAATCTTTTTCATGTTTGGGTCCAGAGCACGAAAAAGAGAAAACTAAGCTCAAACCGGGTGTTCCTTTTCCGTAAATTTAGTCCCTCAGGTCCGAAAAAGTGATAAACCTATACCTGAGAATACTCTTCTCAATTCCGAAGAAAAGAGAGTGATCCTTTCTCGTATTATTCCGCATGGTCTGAGAAAGATATAACCTGCCACCAATGCGGATGCTCGTTCACATATTCTTAACTAGCTTGAATGGACAAGATAACTCGGCAGTCAAGTATCTTTTGAAGGAGTCAGACCTGGGCCTAAAGAAACTCCATAAGGGTGGGGAGTCCTATAAAGGGATAGCTTATAAAAAGAGATTCATAAGAAGCTCTATTTGGCGTGAAAAATAGCTATGAGGAAACCCCTGGGCCTGAAACAGTGACGGCATGAGTACCAAAGGATGGCAAAGGCATAATAAGATGACACTCATGAAATAAGGATCCTAGCCATGGAAGAACAATGGTAGAGACAAGGGACTAATGGCTTCGGATACCATAGTCCGTGGCAAAATGTTGCATACTAAGGTTAATGTGGAGTGATAAGATGCCAACATGAGTTGGAGATAGCAAAACCACCCTATAGAAGCATCAACACTTGGTAAAAGTTGGTAAACCTGTTCCGAGGCACAAAGAGGGTGATATTAGTCAATCGACATTTCAAACTATACAAAAAGACCCACTTTACGAAATTTTATTTCTATAAATAGCTTGAAAATTAAAACATTTCTCACCATTTGCACTTTTTGGACCAAAAAGGAAAGTTTACCCTCTATTTTTGATCGATTACCGTGGACAATTGGACCGTCGGAATTCAGATCCGTCAGTTGCAGGTAACTCTACACCCTAAACCCTTCAATTTGATCCAAACAAATATCAAAATTAATGGTTAATTCAGTATTTTACATCATCCCAAATTACATAAGGGCGCATTCGTGGGTTGCAAAGAGTAAAAGTCACGAATACGCGTTTTACTCGCGAGTTGTCGAACTAGGCAGTCGCGAATGACTCGCGGTCTGCCTAACTAGATAGTCGCGAGTGCTGCGTGATGGGTGAAAACTCAAAATTAATGCTCAATTTTTTATTTTTAAAGATGAAATACTGAACCAAATTGTGTGTATTTTCCAGGAAAAATATGGTGCTGGAGTGGAGGGAAAGAGAACATGAAATGATGGATCATGCGGCACTCCAAAGCGCGGCTGTAATACAAGAATTGAGAACTTGTGGTCTGCTGAAGTTCTTTTGCGCATCGCCCATGCGATCAAATGTCCACTTACTGGAAATCATGGTCAACTACTGGGATCACGACATGGGGATGTTTAATCTTCAAGGTGAGACTTTGGAGCTTACCATAGAGGATATATATTTCATAACCGGGTTATCACAATGGGGGGCATCGGTGAACTTGGAGGGCACTAGCAGGGATGGAGACCCCTTGAGTGTCCAAAACTATGTTGACATGTTCTGTACACCAGGTACGCAAAAGAGGGGCAGCAGTGTTATTATTGCAGACATCCAGGATTTCACACTCCAGGTACTAGCTAGTACTATTCTGAGACTTACGGGATCATCAGGGTTGCATATGGCCAGCAGGAATCAAATGAGGGTGGTAGTTTATTGCTTTAGAGGTGCCCTCTATGATTGGTGCTCGGGAGTGCTCCCCATCATGAAAAGGCAACTTTCCGACTGTAGGAGGGGAAGACGCAAGAACTTTGGCTATGCCAGCATACTAGTAGTGTTCTTCTTCAAGAGGGTACCAGCTATGAGCCCTGCGATACCACTACAGGTCCGACATCCACGTCAACCGAGGCTGAGCCGGTGGGGATATATCTTCCTCTGTCAAGGAGGAGGAGACATAGTACATAGCATCTACGATGATGACTTTTATGTATGGTGGGAACGACAGCTGCCGACGTTGGAGCAGTTTCCATACGCTGGGATGGATTTCCGAGGTGATCCCGACCTTGTCCTCCCTCCAGGAAAAATATGGGGCGAGATGGGTAAGTGATTTTTGAATTTTTTGTCATTTTCAAATTTTTATGAATTTTCAAATGATAGAATATATACATATGTACAAGTCCTAATCCTAGTCATGCATCAAAATGCAGATATTGGACCAGTCCGCCCTGAAGGGCACCCGCAGATGTTCGTGCGACCGGTTG
>LPNX010915090.1:323942-342310 GCA_001517045.1 Pseudotsuga menziesii | reverse complement strand
GTGAGCAGACATTAGTCTTGTCCACTAGGGAGACAGATCAGCTATTTCTGCAGGAGATACTGTGCTTGATGTGCTGCAGACTCAATCAGCAATGCATCTAGATGCCATATCTCTTCCCTCTATTGTTCACACACATTCCATGTGTATATTTGCCGATTGTGAAAGAGAAATATTCCCCAACAGTTCCTACACATCCTTCAGTCCCCGAGTCTGTTCTGCCAACGAATTCTGATTTAAAAGTGGGCCAACACCTTCAAGGTACAGCCTAGATTTGATGAAAATCGACTCTGCTTTATGAGAGAACACCATTGGACAATGGAGATACATGCGTTGCTGCTAAGAGTAATATTTCACCACCAATAAGAATAGCCCATCAGCCATAGTAGCAAAAATCCTTAAGTAGAAGGGGCAAATATTGATCTTGAAGATTATATTGCGCTAATAATGGACTGCTTGGCGGCTGAGGAAGAAGATCAACACAAACTAGATGATGGCTTTAACTTTTTCTATGAAGATAAAGCAGAGTACTCTGGAGTCTGAACAGTGAAGGAGTGTGGAAGAAAGAAGGGTTAAAATGCCAGGTGAATAAGCATTCAATCAGTGGTGTATATTGAATTGGGCTGTTACAGGGCTCTTTTAAAATTCTCATTGACGTCTTGGCTCACAGTACTTATGTCTTCTCTTTAACTATGTAGCTGCTGCCAGATTTGTTCTACAGTTTAGATTCTTAGAACATGTAGTATAGCTGGATCTTTGGCCTATGTTCAGTCAATGAGATATAATTCAATCTAGAGGATATGAATCAGGCTCACTACCCTCTTTGGATTGGATTTCTGGGGCTCCCTGTTGATTTGAGCCCCTTTTTGGATATGTTCATCCAAAGATTTGGAAAAAAATTTATTGGTGATCCGATGCAGAACTCTTTATGCTTAAATCTTAGAGTGTGCATTGAAGTGGATTTGAATAAAATGTGGCACCAACATTTAAAGCTATTTACAGTTGACAACCTTCATTTTATGGAGGTGAACTATTGAAATCTGCTCAATGCATGTTTTTTTTATGTAACACAGGACCACTAAATAAAGGATTTCCCACAAGGAGACCCTGTTCGGCACCCCCACAGGCCAGTTTTCCTACACCGGATCCACCAAACGGTTCTACCAAAAGGTCCTATTAGATGCCAAAACTGCCACAACACGCAGATCTCAACACTGCCTCTCATGATCAAGCTGTTAAAACCCATGCTTAGGATAATTACAAAATCGAAGGTGGTGCTTCCAAATGAGAATTAGCAAAAAAAAAATTTAATTTTTAAAAAAAAAATTTCCACAGCCGTCGCTTAAGCAACGGTTTATTCTGTCGCTTTTTCGACGCATTTTCTAGACGGTCGTTGCTTTTCCGACGTTTAGTTTAATATGTGTCGCTTTTCCGACAGTCCTATGTGTCGATTTTCTGACGCTTTTAGTTGATATTCGTTGCTTAAGCGACGGTTATAAAGGTTATTTTCTCAAAAAAATTTGCTACCGTCGAAAACATTCCGTCGCTTAAGCGACGCTTTACATTCAAGCGACGGTTACATAAGTGTCGCTTAACCGACGGTTATTTAAGTGTCGGATAACCGA
This sequence comes from Pseudotsuga menziesii, assembly GCA_001517045.1. NCBI lineage: Eukaryota > Viridiplantae > Streptophyta > Pinopsida > Pinales > Pinaceae > Pseudotsuga > Pseudotsuga menziesii. The sequence goes on along the minus strand of LPNX010915090.1, from coordinate 340,688 downwards.
CGACAAGTTTCCGACGCTTCAAAAAAAACCAAAGTGTCGTACATGCGACAGGGAAGTGTCGAAAATCCGACATGACAGTCGTCGGATTTTTGGTCGAAATGTAGTAGTGTTTGTATGCATTCACAATTGGGTTTTATTCGTTGATGCTGCCAATAGCTTGGCAAGGCTGTGACCATAAGCGTTTTGATGCCTGTAACTTAAACTCTTGTTTTGGTATGTTAATGGAGGTTATTCATATTGGTTTTAAATGATTCAATTTAGCTTACAACAGTGCCATTGCTTGCAATGGAACCCTTGTTAATTCACAACTGTGTATTTCTTATTAGCCATGTTATAATTAAATGGGAATTTATGATGTATTTTACTTGTCAGTGGCTTTGTATGGGGATGGTCGTAACCTTGGCCTACTATTGGGAAAATGTAGATGCCATAACTGTGATAGCGTAGACAATAGGGTTTTTACATGGATTATTTTAAAATATTTGGGTTCTGTCTTTAATGGTTATTTTGGTGGGGTTTTTACTTCTCGAACATTAGCCTCGGTTATGAAATGCAATTTATATATTTTGTTTACATTAATGTGGAATGTTGACAGAGCAATGATTTCGATTATGGATTAATGATGGGTTTTGGGTTCGAGCTTGATAGTTGTGATTCCAACCGTTAAGTGAAATGCATAGCCTATGCAAGGTTTTGATGTTTATTCCTTTACATGATTTAGTTGTGTTATAACAATTGCTTTTTAATTATGTGTGAATTTGTAAATCTTTGTAGCGTTGTTAATTTTCCCAATCGAATCCTACAGGATTCGATCCTGGTATTGATGTATTTGTAAGTTTGGAATGTATACACTTGCATATTTTATATTGTATTTCTATGTACCCTGACGGAGATGTTTGTTCCTCCAATCGGGAGAGACATTAATATAATAAAGTCATGTAAATTCGTTGAGGTTAACCCTCCCTTTTAATTCAGGTCAATAGTCCCCACAATTGAGTCATATTAGGGTTATTAGACTCTCTTAGTGAGGTCATCCCTGTAGAGTAATTGTCAAGTGGAAAACAAGTATAAATAGATAGTGATATTCTCTATTTTTCAAACACACTCACTCAAAAGTAGCACATGAGTGAGAGAAGAGTATCTCGCACAAGTGATATAGAGAATAACTGTCGTAGATCATCTTTGTATCTTTGGGTATTACTTTTTCTATTGGTGCTCATTCTATCTCTGAGGAAGTTGTGGGGTTTTCTCCTTTATGGTTTCCCCGAGGAAAATTATTTGTGTCTCTTGTCTCTTGTGATTATTGTTGTGCATGTTATTCTATCAGATAAGATCCTAGATCATATTCATTGACTGATAAAAATCTAACATGGTATCAGAGCCTCTCTGAAAGAAGGCATGGTGCAACTGTAGGAACTAGGGATTCCTAATTGGAGGTGTTCTCTCCACATATCATAAATCAAGGAGGGATACGATAACACATATAACTGAGCCCCATCTATTGGTGGTATCAGTTTTTGAACCAAAGAAGTTTCAATGTACATCCAAAATACAACTGCAATGGCAGTAAATGGAAATTAGGGTTTCATGCTTGAAAACCCTAAAATACTAAAACTAGTAGTTTTGTTACATTTTCTCTATCTTGATATTGGAAAAGTATCAGGATCCGAAACAATTCTCGGCCAAAGATAAATTTCTAATGAACCCTGTGTAAATGTTTCAGCCTCAGATTCGCTATATTATAGGAGATATCATTCCTCCAAGTTAGGGTTCTAGCCTCTCTCAGGGGTCAGCCTTAAACATGTTTCATAGGAAGAATTTATATATAGTGGGCTACGAGGATCCAAATGAAAATTTCTCAATATGTTCTATATAGGGAATGGACTTTAATTTCTATGGTAAAAGTGTCAGACCTCGAAGGTGAAAAAGCGACACGTGGAAGTCCTTACAAGTTCACTATTAAGAACAGTACTGAAATAAGTCACCTTGGGAAAAGGACCATAAGTCCCAATTGGTGAAAGTGATTCTGCTATAACCTATATTTTTATAAAGAGGACAGACAAGGATACCTCAGTACGAATTTTTAGACATAGAGGAACAATAATTTTGGAGATACCATAGAAACAATATTAGGCATTTATGTAGAAGAAATTGGAAAACTAGAGCTTCATGTTCCAGGAGCTTTCCTCTACTATTTTCAGAAAAAGGAGTACATTGGAAAACTCACCTTGAAGAGGCCTATCTTTCTATCCAATCATAATTTTCAAATTCCAAGTTTTGAAAATTAGGGTTTCTCTCACAAACCATAGATCAACTAGCTCAAGAATGAGGACAAACACCTCAAATCGATAAGATCTATTTTTTTTCTATTTTCATTGACGTTCTCATTTCAAAATGACTAATCACACCATCTTGATAACAATACTGGTGAAGCTGACAACTTTCGAGTATGGAAGTACACGAACTTTGTGATCCTTGAAGAAATGGAGTTGGATCAGTATTTCAGTAAGAAAGGTCTAGGATCCATAGAGAGATGAGGTTAAGGATAGAGACAAGAGAATCATTGTAGATTCTATTAAAGATCATCTCATCCCTCATGTGTCATCCTTTAAGACACCAAAAGGAATTGTTTGATGCTATGACGAAGCAATCAAAGAAGAATAAGATATTGGCATAGCCACCTTGAATGGCCTCCTAGGATCATGGGATTCATTCATTCGAGGAATGTGTGCAAGAAGGAAGAGATTACCTTCAATAGACTCTAGGAAGAGTGCACAAAAGAAGAATATTAAATCATAAGAGAAGAGAATATGGGGGAGACTAAAGATCAATCTCTCATGATTCAAAGAAGGTCCCTCAAGCGATGAGGAATATGAAGTACTAAATTCTTAAAGAACCTATTATCCATCTTAGCATTTGGATAAGAAATGATGATGTCATGAATAAAGAAAATGATGAAGCTCAAGGCTCAAGAACTGGAGTATACCCATGAAACAAATAAAGATAAGCATTTGGATTGTCTTTTCCTATATATCTAGTTGTTTTTATGACATTGTTTAGTTGTGAAATTTATTATGCATGATAGAATGTCTGCATTAATGAACAATATACTACTAATATGCATGTTATGAGTAAATAGCGTATAGTGATATACAACACTCAATTGCTACTTATCTAGGATGAAACCTCTTTGCTGACATATTGGGATTAGTGCACAATCTCAATAATGTTATTATAGAGATGGAAGGCATATGGAAAGATTCTGTGTATATGAGATATGGATGAATGTTGTATTGGCTAAAATAGTTGCATCATTATATCTTTATGCATAAGAATTTTTCATTATGAATATGCCTTATTAAATGTTTCTAACCATTCAAATGGTGCATTTGAATTGTAGGAAATATTGCGTATAATCGCCTACAAGAAAAGAAGGATGATACGTGTTCCGAAGAACAAGTGATGACAGTTCAAGATTCACTCCAATAAGCATACATGAAGATGAACCTAAAGCTTCCATAGAAAAATAAAAAGGTTCGGAAGAATATAAAATGAAGAATAGTATGATGAGACTTCAAGAGGCCTCAAACATAGTCTACTTATGTGACACTGTTGAGGGACATCATTGATGCAGAGCCTTCTAGCTATGAAGAAGTAGCTAAGAAGAAAAGGAAGGAGAGTACCATTTCTAGAAAAATGATGTCTAGGATGCGGTATTGAGACTTGAAGGGAAGTATGTAGTGTCTTCCATATGGATCTATAAGATCCTGAATGTAGTAGATGGAAACATCACGGGATACAAGGCAAGATTCATAGCACGAGGCTTCTCATAGAAATAAGGAATAGACTATGAAGAGACATTTGCAGCCACTGGGAGTTGAGACACATGACAAAAAGACTCATGTGTGCAAATTAAAGAAGGCCTTGTACAAGCTTAGAAGGAACCCATAGGATAACACATAGATGAGGATATTTCAGATCACCTGGAATGATGAAGATCTTAACCTTTGGTACAAGGTTGAAGATGAAATCTTGTAGAGGATGACAAGCTCGCAGATGGGTGTGAGAAGAACTTTTCAAAAGATTCAAGATAGAGGATCTTGGTATCTAGTGACCCTATATGGATACATAGAATATTAGTAGCAGAGGAAGATACTTGTCTCTCTAGCACATAATGTTTCAATACATAAAGTACAAAAGATAGAGGGAGAATGATGCTCCACTTCAAAGGGATTGACTGCATAAGATCTTGAGGTTCGACATGGTACGATAGGATGGAAAGATTATTGATGGATCTAGGATTTAATAAAAGTAAAAAATATTCCAAACTTCTGTTCAAGGTTGAAGGAGGAATACCAATGATGCTCCTGTTATATGTCGATGACTTGTTCCTGACAGGAAAAGAGGAACTCATTCAAGATGCAAGAAGGAGACTTGCTTCTAAGTTTGAGTTAAAGGACTTGGGTATGATGCAGTACTTTCTAGCCATGGAGGTGTGGAAGAGTTCATATGGAATCTCCCTTGGACAAGGGAAGTATGCAGTGGAGATCCTAAAGAGGTTCGATATGATGGAGTGCAAGGACATGGCCACACCTATGGCATTGAACCTGAAGCTATTGATTATTCTTCATCATAGATGATTGATGCCACGATATATCGTTAGATGATTTTTTCATTTATGAGCTTAACGAATACAAGACCATAAACATGCTTTGTTGTGAATGAGTTGAGCCAGTTCCTAACGAATCTAATACATGCTCACCTAGTTGCAAACCATGTAGTGAGGTACCTAAAGGGTATAGTTGAGTATGGGCTCAAGTATGATATGAATCATAAGATTAACCTGCATGGTTATGTTGATTTGGATTGGTAGTGCCAATCAAAAGCAGAGAACCCTAAGTTGCTTCTTTAATTTGAGATCTAGTATGGGCTACTAGTTTGGTAGGATGCAGTCCTACATGGCACTGTGTACATCCATGGAAAAATATGTTGGCACTTGCTCGGCTATTTGTGAGGTAGTATGTTTCTTTTGAAAACTACTATTTGATTTGATTGATCTAACTTATATTTTTTTTATGATGCAGAGAGGAGAAGTGAAGCTCCAGTATGTGATCCAAATTGATATTTCTCAAAAGAGGGAGTGATGACTTCTAGCATAGCCAGTGAGACAGGTTGTTTGAGCATAAAATCCTGGCGAAGCTCATAGGTTGATCAGACATAATTACTCCTCTAGGTTGTCCTCAGATGTAATTAATCCTCGTGAATATTGTAGGTTATCATTGGACGTAATTGGGCCTGATGTGATTCTATGCTAGAAATGGCTCGAGTGAAGTTTGAGTACTTCATAGAGAAGCTTGGTGTACTTCAGATCGAGTTTCCTTCCAAGGGGAAGTGATGAGTCTGAGGGAATTTCCAACATGGTGGTAGGTTGGGCCTCCATGGTCGGATGTAAGTGTTGAGCCTTTCTGATAGGGTGGAAGGATGGGCCTCCCATGGTTAGATGGTGTAGAGCCTTTCTGACATGCTCGTAGGCTAGGACTCCCATGGTTAGATGTAAGTGCAGATCCTTTCTGACATGGTGGCAGGTTGGGCCTCCCATGGTCATATGTAAGTGCAAATCCTTTTTGACATGGTGGAAGGATGGGCCTCCCATGGTCAGATGTAAGTGCATAGCCTTTTTGACATGGTGGTAGGACGGGCCTCCCATGGTCAGATGTAAGTGCTGGGCCTTTCTGACATTTTGGCAGGCTGGGCCTCCCATGGTAAGATGTAATTGTTGGGCCTTTCTAACATGGTGGTAGGTTGGGCCTCCCATGGTTAGATGTAATTGTTGGGCCTCCAATGGTCAGATGTAAGTGTTGGACCTCCCATGGTCGTATATAAGTGTTGAGACCTACATCCAACATGGAAAAGGGTTGGCTCTCTAGAACTTCCTGTGATGAGTAGAATTGAGAGATAGCACCGTTTGCTCGAGATAGCAACATCGATGATGATGATGATCCAAATTTGATGATGATCCATCTTTGATGATGATCTAGTGATGAAGACTTGTGCTGATGAACTGTGTCAAGATAATACCTTCCTAGTTAAGAGGAAGTGTTGATGTATTTGTAACTTCAGAATGTATTCCCTTGTATATTTTATATTGTATTTCATTGTACCCCAACAGAGATGTTTGTTCCTCTAATCGGGAGAGTCATTAATATAATAAATTCATGTAAAGTCATTAAGGTTATCCCTCTATTGTAATTTAGGGAAATAGTCCCCACAGTTGAGTCATATTAGGGTTATTATACTCTCCTGGTGAGGTCGTCCCTGTAGATTAACTGGCATGTAAAAAAAAGTATAAATAAAGAGTGACACTATCTATTTTTAAAACACACTCACTCAACAGTAGCACATGAGTGAGAGAGGAGTAGCTCGCACAATTGGGAGAGAGAATTGTTATCAAATATCATCTTTGTATCTTTGGGTTTTACTTTTTCTATTGGTCCTCATTCTATCTCTGAGGAAGTTGCGAGGTTTTCCCCTTTATGGTATTGGAGTGGTAATACACCCTTAGTACATAGTTTTGACCTTAAGATAAGTTTATTTACCCACATGCAATGATATCCTATGGTTTAGACTTAGGAGAGTTAATTCTGCTAAATATCTGGTTATTTTGTCCTATTCACACCTGCAACAGTTCCCTAGTTTGGTTAACCCAACCCATATTCTCCCTGATTAATGCATTGGAGTGCTACCTCCTTGATTTGTGGGGTCCAAGCTTGACCAAGTGTGCTAGTGGTGTATTTGTCGTGTTTTAGCTTTCCTGGGGGAATTTATTGCCACCTAGAGCACCCCACTCACCTCAATATTCTCACTCACACCTGTCAAGGACTCATTAATGACCTAGTACACCTGAGCAATGTTCACATGAGGATTCGTGACTATTTTGGCTGAGTTGGGTCTCCATTAGTGCACCTAGTGGGGATTGAGGTCATTTCTCACCTTGACTCATGTACAACTCCAATTGTCTTCCAGAGCCACTTGAATTTTTTCCAATGTATTATAAATGATGTATGATAATAATATGAAAAGTAATCAACACCTTTCACATGTGTTGTTCCAGCTATTTTCTGTCTCCTTGTTTTCTCTTGCATCTTTTGTCAAACACTTTGATTGTGAAATTGTTCTAGCTCTTAGATCTAGTTTGAGATGTGTTTCTCACATGGTATCAGAGCTCGTTGGAGCTGCAACAAATCTTGTGAGGTTGAGTTGTTTTTTAGGGAATATTTCCAGTTTATGAGAGTGTTTTTCATTCCATCTTTTTACAACAACATCATGGATTTGAAAGTTGTTCATCTCCTTTCTCCATTCAACTATTCTCAATGGAAGTCGAATATGTGTGCATATATCAAGAGGAAATGTCTCTATGATGTGTCCATTGGAGCTGTGAGAGAGCCAGAGTCCTGTCAAGAGAAGGATTCTTGGTTTAATGACAATGATAGATCCTATGGAACTATGTGTCTAGTTATACCTCCTACAATATGCTACCTCCTTGAGTTTGCTGATTACCCATTCGAGATTTGGAGAAATCTAGATGGATCTCTTGGCATGCAGCAACAAGATGTGAGCTATATGGAGACAAACAAAATAAGCACCTCATTATGTGTTCTTCCTATGATCTCGGCCTCATGCATTTCTCAAGAAGTTGTTCGAAATGAATAAGAAGAAGTATCCAAAGTTTCAGCAAATGATCCAAATCAATTTTCTTCCTCTGTGGCTTCCTCTCCTTGTCAAGAAGCTATTTTTCACGAAGAGAGCATACGGGTTGCTACCATCACTATTGCTAAATATTTATCTATCCATTTTACACCCTTCACCTCTATGTCTTCTGTTATGAATGGGAAAATGTATTTCTAGTTGATGTTCATAGCGATCCTTCTCTGGAGGATGGGTTTTCTTCACATGAGATTATTGGTTCGAAAGATGGAGAGAGTTGGATGTAAAATGAAGATCTCTCTTTGCTTCACATTATTTTTCCCATATATCCCTCCACCATCACTAGTAGAGTTCCTTCAAGTTCATATGAAGATGGATAATCCTTTGCCATCATAATCGCACATTTGGGACTCTTGTTCCATATTCTTGCAGCTGATTACAACCTTCATTCAAAGTTGATGCTTCAATATCCTTATGAATCCCTCGGGGCCACTTATTATCAAGCATTTTCAGTCCTTTTCAGGCATGTCATCATGTTTGGTTTGAAGTTCAAGTCTGAAGAGCACCATTCTCTCTCCCATCAGTTCATTTCAGTTGTTCTACATGGTATAAGGATTCATCATGCAGATGTTCTTGAGTTGGTTGAGCACATTACACTTATTCCCATGAAGAAGAATCCTTGAGACATTTTCATTTAGTTTGGGGTATATGCATGTCTTGTTTCTGTTTCATAATCCATTTTTGAGGGGAGGTTTTGTCTAATGGGGTTTTTCTCCTTACCTCGGTTACATTTATGGATTAATAAACATTGTTGTAAAAGGTGACTTGTGCCTTAGTTTCCAAGGTCTTAATAAATCATGAGATGTACTAATTCTGGATTAAGGGGGCCGTTGGAGAAATAATACACCCTTAGTACATAGTTTTGACCTTAGGATAAGTTTATTTACCCACATGGAATGATTTCCTATATTAAATTGAGCACATAGATCTATTGATCAACACACGACTCACAAAATAGATCACACAATTTTACTCATGAACTGAAGAATGAAACAGTGCAAAAGGCTTGTAGTTGTGAATGATTTCATTAATCAAAAGTAATTGGATAATAATTACAATGAAGTAAAATGGATAAATAGCCACAATCAAATCAAATCCATGTGAGGAAATTCGAATTGATTAGACACTACTTGACTAAATGGTTAACTGACCTTGTCTAAATTATTATTAGAGGATTGAATAATTAACTGACTTGGTCTAAATCATTATCAGAGTTCATCGAAGTTCTAAATCACAACTCAAGTGTCTAATTCATTGTTAACTAAGCCTAACTGACTCCTAACTGAGCTTGACTAGTCACCAACTCAACTCAACAGACCTAGGTTGGTATCGGCACTCCCAGTGGCTCCTAAATTGTAGGGATTGATCTAGGAGGCTCCTAACTGATGCATGCAAGTGCAATCAATGGCAGTAGGCCTCAGTTAGTGTTCCCTTCACTTTAGTAACTGGAACATGTCCCCAATTAGGCCAAGTGGACCCAATGGTGCTAGTGACTAAAAATAGACTGGATGGACTCTCGATTTAGAAATGAATCCTGATTTAGGCATATGACCAAATTGGACAAGGGAGGATTAATAATCTTGACATCCTATGGTTTAGACTTAGAACGGTTAATTATGCTAAATAGCTGGTTAGTTTGGCATGTTCACACTTACAACAATGCCCTAGTTTGGTAAACCAATCCCATGTGCTCCCTCATTAATGCATTGAAGCACTACCTCCTTTATTTGTAGGGTCCTAGATTGACCAAGAGTGCTAGTGATGTATTCGAATTGTTTTAGCTCTCCCATGGCATTTATTTCCACCTAGAGCACCCCACTCACTTCAATATTCTCACCCATGCATTTCTAGGACTCATTAATGACCCAAGACACCTCACCAATGTTCACATGAGGATTCGTGACTGTTTGGGTTGATTTGGGTCTCCATTGGTCCACCTAGGGGGGATTGAGGTCATTTCTCACCTTAACACATCTACAAATCCAATTGGATTCCAGAGCCACTAAAATTTGTCTAATGTATTATAAATGATGTATTATAATAATATTAAAATTAATCAACACCTTTCACATGTGTTGTTACAGCTATTTTCTGTCTCCTTGTTTTCTCTTGCATGTTTTGTCAAACACTTTAATAGTGAAATTGTTGTAGCTCCTAGATACAGTTTGAGATGCATTTCTCACATATGGTTTCCTCGAGGAAAATTCTTTGAGTCTCTTGTCTCTTGTGGTTATTGTTGTGCATGTTATTCTCTCATATAAGATCCTAGATCATATTGATTAAATCATCAAAATATAACACCTAGGTTGCATGGGTTTGTGGTTCAAAGTTTTATGTGTGGATTTTGTTTTGGCAGAACTGTCGATAGGATTCAACCATGAAACCTTTAAATGGACACGTTATTTCAATAATAAGTTTGTATTAGTTTCAAGTTTGATTCTTATTTTATATGTAGATAGTATGGTTATGGTTTATAATAAAATCATGCCTACAGACCTTAAGAGGTCTCAATAGCTGGCATACGATGTGAGTAAAGTTATAAAGTGGAAATTATTTGTTTGGAGTTTGTTTGAGATATTTGGTAGGTTTTAAAATAGATTAAATATGTTTATCTTAGGTATTTTTTTATATATAAAAAGTTTCAATGATGATGTTTAAGATATAATTTTATACAAGCCTATTGGAAATATGAAACCTGCCAGCAGAGAGAAGATATAAAGTTTAGTTTTTAATACTTATTTGGTTGATAAGGTTCATCATTTAGGGTTAATAATATTTAGGTACAAAACCTCTCATATTACTTTTACATTTTGAATTTGAAATAATAAACAGGAAATCTAACTCACTTAAAAATCTAGACTCTGTTTAAAGAAATACCTCTATCGGAGAAGACTGAAATTAACCAGTAAATGATGAAATAAAATGTAGAAAATAATAGAGGCCAGATCCTCCTACTGATAAAACTAAACGTGATAATCTATCATTACAAATATGAATAAGATGTATTTTCTTAACTATAATATCATGTTTGAGTAGATAAAATAACGTAGCCTATGTTAAATGAAATACATCGGTTAGGGAAGACTGAATTTAACCTATAAGTAAAGAAAGAAATAATGAAAATATAACCTAGCTATGATAGACAAATACTAATTATCCATTCAAAATTCAATCTCCTCAGTTAATAAGAAAACCTGTGTAAATTCTAAGGGAAAAATCAAGAACCTCATACCTGCAAGTTGAAGCTATTTTAATGGTTGAAAATCCTGCAAAATCAAATACTTAACATTAACAAGTACATTGACATATCTGACCTTTGCTTAGATAACCGAATAACTTGGGAACTACCACGTTCCACTCAACCATAACCTAGAATCATTCCTAGTTTAAATTCAGATCCCCCGAGATTGTTCCAACATGCAAGTAGCTTAGAGATCCTATGGTAGGGCTTCCCTATCTGGGATATTAGGTTCTATATTAGTTTCATTTTTTCTCTTAGGAAAAATGTTCTCCATGAAATATCTTGAATATCATCAAGTAGAATTATGGAATAATCAAAATATCCTTAAGCCTCTCTTTGGTTTCGGTTTTTATAGACAGTCCTTTTAGGAAAAGGGGTAGTTAAATCAAGAATCATTTGATTTCTTGAAATAACCCTTTTTATTTAATTTAGGTAATTTTAATATTTATTTAAATTTAACTTAGGAACTTTTGACTAGTTCCTACTTTGACTCTTGTAGGTATTTAATATTTAATTATCATTAGTAATAATAATAACATGTGGATCCTTTCATTTTTACTTATAGTTACCAATATTATTACTATGCTTAGTATTTTATACATATAATGTATAAATTATATATTTCTATATATATACAATTTGTTAATATTTTAACTTAAGGTATCGTATAGCATGATCCCTAATCATATGGCACTTTTCTTTTAGCTTAGTCACTTTATTTAATAGGGCCTCTAGGTAGGGGTTAGGTCAACTAGGTTAGGAAACTCTAAACCTCCTTGCATGTTGGAATCCCTCGTATAACATGGTAGTTCTTCAATTATTTGATGAGATATAGAAATTCAAAATTTCATTTAATCACTAAAAAATACGTAATATGTGATTAATGTTTTATCAGATTCATTTTCACTTAACATATTAAATTTTTTCAGTAACTCCTAGTGTTTATCTAGATCCCATACTCAACGCTAAGAAACAGGGAGTTACAAACTTGGTGCAATTCCAAATCTCCTCGCTCAACACTAATGCTAGGATGTATTTGTAGGATACACCTATGGATACAATGGCCAAGGATCTGATGTTCGAAAGGTTATGCTCAACATCAACTTGGAAGGCTCCATGTCTTATGCCCAACACTTCCATTTTTTATCTTTTCGTGTGATTCAAAGCTTCTCGCTTAACACAAACATTTAAAATACTCATGTGCTCTAGAGCCTCTCCCTCAATGCAACCATTAAATACTCATGTGCTCTAGAGCTTCTCGCTCGACACAAAACATCACATACTCATGTGCTCCAAAGATTCTCTCTCAACACAAACATCTCATCAATTAGGTGCTTTAGGGTCCATGCCCAACACATGAAATCATTTATATAAAACATATGCAATTGCATTACGCCTAATATATCAAACAAATCATCATTATCATGTGTAGTGGGGTCTTAGGCCCAATATACCAATTAAAACATCAAAGTAATTTCATAAGAAATGGGGATTATTCCCATAAGTGTTAGGTCAAAATTTGTGATATTATAGTGGATCTACTAGAGTGTAGTAGATAAGGGGTTTGAGGGTTGTCACCAAGAGGAGGGTTGACCCACTTGCAAATAAATTGAGTGCTAAAGGAACACCATGAATAGGTTAAACATGTTAACAAAAGAATGAAACATGTTCACTAGGAAACTTAGTACCATCTGTGATAACTCAACCCCAAAAATTATTTTGTTACCAAAGTTCATGTAAACTAAGGTTCCTACCAAATGTATCCATATTAACCATGGGTCTAATGGTAGACCTAGTTAATTATTCCAGTGTCTAGCTGCTGGATGATTCAAAGAGCTAATAGAGGGACAATACATTTTAAAATATCGTTTAGTGTGTGTATTTGGTAGAGACGTGATGTTATAGTCTGTGGAGGACTTATCGAAAAGAGATATTGTCGGTTGATTCGAGTTCATCAAGTTGATCTAAGATTTTGGACTAGATTCAGGTAGTTTGGAAACCTCTCTTAAAATATGTCCCAAGAGTCGTATTGGTGGCTAACCACTGGATTATCTTTCGGTTTCTCTCTAAAGAGGAGAAATCCATCATAGAAATATAGTTCTGGGTCATCGGTCAAGGATCATTAGTTCCTGGGAGCTGGCATGTCATATTTGACTCTCGATTCGAAAAGATAACTAAGAGACATATTTGGGTTATTTTACCATATTTCTTGGTGCACTATTGGAATCGTAAAGGATTTATGGGGATAACGGATACAGTCGATTCATCCCGATGGAGGATGACTAGTTGATGGGGTTTGAGAGGGTCCCCCACAGGGTATTAATGGAAATGAATGTCGAAGAAGGAATTCCAGCTAAGGTTGAAGTCTTTTTTTATAGAGGCTCCTTCGTCCAACCACTTGACTACTGTCATTTTTTGTTCATATTCCATAGATGTCGAGCCACTGGGAATTTTAAAGCTTTCTACTTGAGAGAAGTTGCACGACCGTCTGAGTATCAAGTTGATGCAGAGTCTCCCATCGACATGGAAAATGATCTCAACTTCCCACTTCCAGTGGAAAGAGCATCAATAATCTCTTTTGTTGGTAATTTTGTGGAGACGATTCCATTACTCTTAAGATTTATTTCAATAGTCGACATACTTGAAGCTCTGGGGGTATTAGAGAAAGATGTCCTCAATGATGGCTTATATCCCTTAGTGGATGAATCATTTGATAAGTATTCTCTGTCAGGGGTATTATTTTCCCATGAAGGAATGGTGGGTCTGACCCCTTTGATTCACTCAGGATCTTATCAAGACCCCATCACAGACCAGACATTGACTGATGACTTACTAGCCCTCTCCCCTGCGGACTAATCAAGGCCACCACCATTTTCCGATTTTGATTTTTCCCCTTTGAGAAAGGTTGTTGTGTATCCCCTGAACATTTATGTTTCCTCTTCTCCTTTTTCTGACTAGCCCAAGCTTACTGAGGATGACTCGATTCCATCTAAGGGATTGGCCCTCTATGGACCCCTCCCTACCTATTCTGGGAAGGGACATTTGACTCCTGAAGTCTTGCACATCTCTTCTATTAGGGTTGCAAATGTATTGATACAAAAGTGCAAAGGGCCTAAGAAAGCTCACGAAAATTGCAAGTATGTCAAATACGACATTAGACCATCCTTGGGAGGAATTCCATTGGTTATTCATCTGTCAGAGGGGGATCTTCCCTTGGGCGATGCTGATGATTCTGGTTTTTCTGTACGGACTCTTAAAGATGTCTCCCCTTTTGATGGTTTCCAATGATTTGTTCCTCTCTCAATGTGAGAGGGATATGCAGCAACCCCAAAAGAGTTGCGTTGAAGAGACTCATTGATCATTTATATGAGGACATTCTCTTGTTACAAGAAACGATGCTGGAAGCCAACTATGTATGCAATTTTTTCCTTAGGATCAAGACGTGATCGAGATTATCTACAATAGACTCTGATGGCCTATCTAGTGGCACCATAGTTGCCTAGAAACCCACTCACTGTTGATATTCAACCATTTTCTCACTCCTTGTAAAGCTTATGTCCGAAACATTTTGATTAGAATGTAACATTTTAAATATTTACACTCCTTACAGGGATAAGAAGAGGCTCTAGGATTGACTGTTGGATGTAGGGTGTATGAACCTTCATAATTTAATACTTGTTAGGGACATTAACTTCACCATGTCCCCCAGTGAAGTTTGGGGAGCTGGTAGACTAGTTGACACTCTTGTTTATTATTTCATAAAGTTATTCGATGATGCTCTATTAAATGATATTGTTTAAGGAATTCTTGGGCCTACTTGGTCGAATGGCCAGGACAGAAGTGAGGGAATTTCCAAGCACCTAGAACATTTTTTTCTTGGCGGAGGGTCTCTGTGAGTCTATTGGAACATTTTTTCTGGGATCACAGGGCTATTTTCCTCCAACTTGATTTTGATACTTCTTACTACCCATATCCTTTCAAATTTAACACATCCTGAATGAAATATATGGACTTTAATCATTCAAGGCATGAACTATCTGGGTTATTTATTAAATCCAAACAACTATCTAAAAAACGATTGGAATTGGCTAACGTAAAAGCTACAAAGAAAGATCAAAGGGTGGACCTCATGATTTCTCTCACTGGGTGGGCAGTTACTTTTTCCCACTTATGTTTTACATAGTGTCCCTGTGTATTAGTTTTCAATTATGCACATCTCAGTTGGGGTCATCTTCAGTATCCGTAAGACTATATTCAAATTTCTTTGGAGCGGGAAAGCATCGACAGTTAAGTTTCATCTATATAGATAGGAGACTTTATCAAAGGAGAGATTCCTAGGCAGGTGGGGCATTGAGCACTTGGCACATTTCAACATTTATCTATGTGCCAAGAGATTCTAGAGGGCATTACACAATGATGGACTACGGGGAATGTTAATCAGGTGCAAGTATCTCAGGAGATTGTCGTATGTTTCATGGTTAAGGGCTGGTCATACTTATACCACTAAATCTCTTTGATTTGCTACAACCTAGTGGATACTCTTCCACTAATCACTACCAACCTTTGTTGGCAGGTCAGCAGGGGCTCTCAAGTCTTTATAGGAATCGATTTGATCGTTGAGATGGGAAATTTTTATATTTTATCTGATCAGATGATCAAGCACCTTCATGAGAGGAATGTATACGATCTCTCTCACATATGCATGCTCAAGGAGAAGGGGAGACCCAATTGGATCAATGCCAATGATCTTAATATCAGCGCCGACTTGGAGAGAGAATGGTCCTCCTACACCAAATCCCTGGTTGCTGCAGGCATTACCCTATTCCAAGTGTTAGAATATAATCCGTTAGGGATTATAATATTGTAAATAAATAAATAGGAATAGTTGGAAGCCGAAAAGGCTGGACGGAAGGTTAAACAAACCGTCACATGAATGTATAAATGCATGCTTAGCCATGAATAGATTAATCAATCGGGAGTTATCCCTAACAACGGGTATCAGAGCAGGGCTGTCTGCCATAACCCCTGGCTGGGGCTGCCATTCTGCCTGCCAGTCTGCTCTTTCAGAGCTGCCTGCCAGTCTCTCCTGCCAGTGCATGCATTGCATGCGTTACAATCCCTTCACGACTGAGTTTTGTGTACTGCAATTATGTAGAGGAAACCCTAATCCCTGCCAGCGTTTTTATTCTGTGTGGGCGCCAATACTTCCATGCTATACCCTAATTCCAGTACGTGAAGGCCCAGTTTCTCTGTCATTAATAATCCTGGAGTGTGCCATTGAAAGCCCGCGTGAAGAGAACTGAGGGGGCTAACATCTGACCACGGCATTTTCTGTTTTGTTTTATTATATCCCATTTGCTTCGAGTTCTCACAGTCCGTTAGTGTTTTCAGAGTAATTTTCTTTGTAATCTGCGATGAGCTGTATTCTTACTATGCCATTTATGGGTGAGTCTGCTGCGATGATATACGTTGCAGATATACGTTGAGTCTCGTTTACTTTGCAGATATACGTTGAGTCTGCTGCGATGAGCGAGGAGAGTGCATGCAGTTTACTTCAATTTACGGGCGTGGGCGTGGGCGTGTCTGATACAATTTACTGCTGGTATCCATTTACTGCTGGTATCATTTATATGCTGCAACGAATTTGCGTGGAGACTGTTGGTAGACTGGAGACTGTTGGTATAAATACAATAAGAAATCAAATATATAATTTACTGCTGCGTGTTGATTTCAAAATTGCT
>LPNX010915090.1:258476-320042 GCA_001517045.1 Pseudotsuga menziesii | reverse complement strand
GCCGAAAAGGCTGGACGGAAGGTTAAACAAACCGTCACATGAATGTATAAATGCATGCTTAGCCATGAATAGATTAATCAATCGGGAGTTATACCTAACACCAAGAACCTGACAAACTTGTTTGGGATTGCAATAAATAGATCTAATATGTCACAGCGTAACTAATGTACCTCCACCTTGCATCTCTTAATGCATATAACCCGATGGAGGGAGTTCTTAACAGTTTATGGAGTGGGCGTTTACCACTAAAGATGAAATGCTTCG
The DNA here is from genome assembly GCA_001517045.1 of Pseudotsuga menziesii. Lineage (NCBI taxonomy): Eukaryota > Viridiplantae > Streptophyta > Pinopsida > Pinales > Pinaceae > Pseudotsuga > Pseudotsuga menziesii. Next base: position 319,778 of record LPNX010915090.1, on the reverse strand, counting down.
GCTGGCTCTGTTACATCGAAAAATCCTTACCTAGGATGCACTGCAGAAGCGTGGCTTCATGGGGTTTGGTAGGTGTTGTCTCTCTTCATCATATCTTGAATTATTCAATCATATATTTGGAGGCTGGGTATTTTTTTGGGTTCTCTAGGATTTCATGTGTAACAATTTCGCATCCACAGTTAGCAGGGATAAACCATGTTTGTCTAATAATATCAGGTTCATATTAAAGAAGTCCTCCCTGCCGCTGGACGTAATGCTCGCAATTTTATGGTCAGTTTGGAGGATGCGCAATATGGTCATTTTTCAGAATGGGAAGCGAGATCCTTGTCTAGCAAGTATGAAAGCAATTATCTCATTCTTTGAATCAAAAGATGTTCGACAGGAGGGCGGTTTATCCACTAGTTCAACACTAGGGTATTGTGGGTTCTTTTATGGAGTCGAGCAGGGACACAGTTGTGCAACTAGAATGGTGATCAGATTGATCCAATCACTATCATACATACTAAAGCTAAGTATTGTCTTAGGAACAAACACAAAATCAAAGCTTCTTGCACTATGGGGTTTAGTGTTTTTCGCTAAGGAAAAGGAACTAATGCCCATTATGATTTTGGGGGATTCTAAAGTGATAATGGATTGGGCAAAGGGTATCCATGACTTACACAAAATTGAGCTTCATCATTGGATTAGAAAGGCCAAGGACCTCATTAATAATTTTCAGCAAACAATATTTAGTCATATCAATTTCAGGAGATGAACTCAGAAGTGGGATCATTGTCCAAAGAAGCCTTTGGCATTGGAATGGAGTCCATTGATTGGGAATTGTTTCATGATGAAACCATACTAGAGCACGACACTCTAAACATTAGTTAGCCATGTAAATTTCTTCCTGAACAGTATGTATCATCCAAGGATGCTAGCCTAGTCCTAAAATATGCAAATACTGTTTTAAAATAATGGAATTGATAGATCTAAAATTATGTTTTAGTATGGAGATTTGAACTTAAACAATTGACGAAGATCAAGTATGTATCAAACAATTTTCCTTAATATAAAGTTGTATTTTCTATGTCAAAAAAGATCTCAAAATAGCTTAAATAAAGTTGTGAAAGTTCAGACTCGCAACATAGATACAATCAAAATAGAAAGCATCCATCAACTTTGTTTTAAACATTGTTTTATGTTTATTTGTTTATTTTCATTAATGTATTAAAAAGTTTTATGTATGTTTCATATGATGTTTAAGTGGTGGTTTGTAAAATTATGAAAATGGTATGACCAATTAAATTTAAATTATTTTTATGATTGCATTTTGAATATTACTTGTTGATATGGGACAATCTCTAACTTAAAAGTTAGATGAATAGAGATTTTTCATGGTGAATATAAAGATAAACATGCCAAGACTTGTTAAAATACATCCAAATTCCTTGGGTGCAAGAAGTTATTTTTACATGCAAGTTTGGATTTTGTGGAGCATGCATATATCTAAAAATGATTGACAAACACAAAAGTTCATCATTTAGCTCTTTCGTGTTTTGTCAAAGTTGCCAATTCTTTAGGCATTGATTTGATGAATATTTATGGAAACTCATTACAATGACAATTGGGGCAAAAAGTTGGGCTCTCTAAATGTTCTTTCTCTTGGGAAATAATGCAATCTTCTAAATGTTCTTTCTCTTGGGCAATAATGCAATATAAATGTTCTTTCTTTTCGTCAATAACGCAAGCTCGGAGAATTGTTGTTAGCTTTCTTTCATGCTTTGAATATTGATCATGTATTTATATGGATTAAAATTTTATGACAAATTATCATTGTGTGGAGAAGAAAGGTTCTTTAATGGAAAAAATATGTAGGAAACTATGGAAGATTGTGGTTCATTTTCTTTTTTCTTGGAATTATGTTAAAAATCTGTATTTAGTATTTTTGCTTTTTGTTTTGTTTGTGTCATAATTATATTTAAGGCATGCCCTTTTTATGTTTGTAATCTCTTGTTTGAACTTTGTAAGAACTCTTGATATTGTAATTTTTATTTTAATGAATAGAAAAAGTATAGTTTTTCTTCAAATAAATATTGATTTGGTAAAATATTTATAAAAAAAATATGATCTTATTTGTTTAATAGTTGTATTAATTAACTTAAAAATACACAATTAAATGAAAAATATAATTGTTTTAGAATATTAAAATAGATTTATAAATATTAAATATAATTAAGGTCAAATATATTTAAGTATAAGTCATTGTAGTTTACCGTCCATTGAAAACATATTGAATTATGTTTAAACTAACTAGAAAAAAAAGTATAAATATAATATGCAATCAAGAAATTCACTACTAGCTACAATAACCATCCACTCCGTATGACAAAAATTCCCATAGAGCCAAACGAAAGCTAGAATTAACATGAGTATGTTTTCTAGTTGATCCAAACGAAATTAACATGAAATCTTCAACTTCATAATTGGAGCTGTTTCCAAAATTGCATGCCCATAAGCTACAATAGGCATGTACCATGTTCATGGCCAGAGTGAAAGTCCGAAAAATAAGAGCTACGACAGTCCATGGCTTTGAGAAATTCTGCTGATAATAATAGTTAAATAATTCCACAAGAACACTTCTTATTTTGATATTGTAATACTTGGGAATCGGTGCTTTCTCCAGTGCGTTTTTCAAATCTTGAGAAGGATGGACATAGCCATGACAAAAGGGCCAATGCAGGGTCTCCCAGATGTCCGCTATATCCTTTTCGTTTGCATAGTTCTGTGACTAACCACATGAGATTTCATGAGCACCTGAACTTCGTCAGGAGTGTCGATGAAGCAATCCATCATCTGAATAAAGTTCGTCACTATATTTTGATGGCACACGTCAACGAACTCCAAGGCGAGCAAGTTCCTAAACAACACTTCAGTCTGAAGCACCGAGGATACAATCATCTGTGGAAGGTAGATTGTCTCAGAGTATTTTTTGAACTGGATGGCACAGTTCGGCCTCATTGAAAATGATTTGAACTTAATCCCCGCCTTTGCTAGCTTCCCCACCATGTATTCTTTGATAGGAAGTTCTCCCCTAGTTATACAAGTGCAGTAAAAGAAAATACTACACACATTTTCTACCAGGTAGTGTTCCACAAGGACACAGATTCTGTTGGAAAAATGTAATTACTCGCAGATCTGTACTTGACTTCCAGCCGACTCAGTCAGAGTCTATACCAGTCAAAGATCTTGTATGTCAGTCTGACAAGAAGGAAGAGTCCACGAGTAGGCAATGTAAACTAGTCGAATTTATTTTTGAAGCTAAGTTGTTAGGTAGATAGTTATTACAGTCCTTAATGGTGAGTCAGTCGGCCCATGCAGAAGCAATTTTCAGATTGCCTATAAATAGAAGAAGCAAATTGTAAACCAGTTTTTTACAGAGCCATACACAGACATTAGACAGCAAAGGAACTCTGTCAAAACCCCATATTTTCTGAAAAATTTAAAATTTTTCATTTACACAATATTAACATAAAAGAAGTTAACTAATCATTTAATTAGTTAAAGGTTATCAGCTTATTATTTGAATTCATCTGTTATTTGCATGGATTGATAGAACAAAGCCTTTTCATTTACTGACTTGTTTCTTTTTGCGAACATAAGGTGGGGCTGTCATGAAAAAATGGGCTTACTTAGCTTTTGAGCTAATGCAGGAAGTTTCTTCTGTCCTTACAGATTACAGGTACGAATATTTGCTGCTGCAAGTTAAAAAAATCTAAAGTCTTATCTACCAGCTGGTTTGCAATTCAAAGCTTAGTAAGATATTAATGGTTAGACACATCAAAATACTCACTGAGGTGAAATCCATTATCTGTTCTTCATTCTAGTAGAAGTAGAATTATAGTTCTTTAAATTACTGAATTGTCTGATATCTATCATAGTTATCAGTGTCAATAGATCTTTAAAAAGATTGTTTACAAGTAGAAAACGAAAATCAAAAGTTTATGTTAAGAAAACACAAATACTCTTACTTCGTAAAGTGTATGAATAAGGGGTTTACAAAATTACTGCGGCTAAATTCAAACTATCCACTGATAGGGATATACTCATGCTGATGCACCAGGTCTTATTTCCATTACCACTGATTCAACACATACTAAAGCTTATCTTAGGTCTAATGAATAACCTACTGTAAACTAGTTATCATTCTAATCATTAAAAGAATGTACAATTATAAAAGTTTCAAGGTCTAACCATTACGCTGATAAACTTTCTCTTCAATGGCTTCACATTCATATGCGATAAATTCTAAGTTCAGGACAATTATGCATTCATCAAAATATTTAGTTGCTATTTCCCCTTGTAAGAATTTATCCAACTTAGATGACTATGGTAAGACGATAAGGTTGACATTATAATACAATAGTTACTATGGTGAAATCTGCAACCTCCTTAAAGTCAACTATTAGTATACTCTATAATTTTAATGTAAGTGTCGGCGGAATACTTGTAAAAAGAATAATACTCTTTCTTAACCTTACGTATTATATTTCCCTTGTATATTCGTATTACAAACTTATTCTATTAAGACTGTAAGGAGTTTAATGACCTAGTAGTCATTTCTCCGGATGAACAGGTCATAAACAAATCCATGAAATTTTAAGTTTTATAGTCTTACTCTAAAGATAACTCATAAAATCTTTACCTTACACATTGCAAGTTTGTATAGTCTTACTCTAGATATAATGTTCCTTAAATCAAAGGTTTATTACATACAAAAACATGTTACAAGGTCCTTTTCCATATAGTTCCCTGTACCACGATGAACATAGGGTTATCACTTGATTGCATCGCATGGGCGATAATATAATATAACATATGGTAAGGATCTATTGAACCTTGCATCGGTGGTAAGTTCCAAGACAAGTTTACGTATTAACAAAATGCTGGTTATAATGTTGCAATAATAGGTTGACTCGGCCGGGACTAAGGTTTAACCTTGGAGATAGCCGAAGTTTGTCAATGCTCGATCCTCATGATTAAATCATCGAAACTATTGAAAAGAAACCCACCGTGGCAAAATTATTTGTGTGGCGACGTGGCTTCATTTGGGCCATGCATTTGCAGGTTTTAAAAGAGTCTTCTCCAAGACCTAGCTCATTATCCTCCCTCGCCTTGGGGCTCTTGTCCATCTTCTGTGAACAAAAACCAGCCGTACCGTCACTCTGTCACCTGTGTAGTGTTGTGACTGTCTATGGCTTCTCCTCCCTGGTTAGCTTGCCCCTTTGCACTAACGTGAAGGCTAACTCATGGTGCTTCTTCTCCTTATGCGTTAATTAAGCTCCTGTCTACTTTTTCGCTGCCTCCATTGTTTAAACTAGATTCCTTGACTGTGTCAGTCCTTACCATTCTCCTTCAGTTTATCCAACGAGAGTGGTTCCTCTTTTCGGAGTGTTAAGGTTTGAGTTTTTCACCATTACTGTGCGTTGTTGGAAGGAGTAGCAACTCGGCTTAGGGTTTGTCCTACTCCATCAGATAGATGACTAGACGGTTCTTGGCTGTCAGTGATTTGTGGGTGTTGTAACACCATTTATTTTTCTATTGAAGGGAAGACTCCTTGCTCGTGCTGGTCACTAGTCGCTTAATTTCTATTTAAAACTTTTCTGTTTCTAAGGTAAAAAGATTATTCGTTTTATTTTAAAGATAAAACCAATTTCTTGTATATACATTCCTTTGCTTTTAATATGTATTTAACAACCGGTCGTATGTTGGTTTTGCAGATACGACCTGCTTCTCTTCTCTATCTGCATAAAGAGTACGGGGTTGCGGCGATAAGGGCCACGGTAAGCCCTGGTTTCTCCATAGCTCATCCACCTTGTGTAAACCCTTATGGGGTAATGATGGATTGGTCATTGTGACCTGTTAAACCCTCATGGATTTCAGTTGTTTTGGTTGTTTGTTCGTTGTTAACACAGTTTGGTTAATACCCTAGCTTTATTGCAGGGCTCTCCAGCTTCGGTCATGAGTGTAAATTTTTGTTTTATAATATTAATATGTTTAATTTAAAGAACAGGCTGGAAGCCTTCATATGTAATTTTTTTAATACGGTCGTGGGTTAATATTACAGATCTAGTTTTTACCGTCATTCCTTTTTGTATAATCTGAAGGAACAGGGTTTTTACCCTAAGTTATTTATAAATATTAATTACTGATCTCCTTTTCTGCATTCCTTGTTTACTTACATTAATGAAATTTCGGAAGTTTACTTATGCTTAATTTTTAATGTGGCTGTGAGTAAAATACTGCTAACTCCACCGTTTGTTGATTTACTTGTATAAACTGAATTTTATAGGGTTTAACCCCATTTGACAGTGAAGAAAATAACTATGTTCCTTTTTCTTTTAAATTACTGCTAAGTTGAGAAGTGCTTCTGCAATGTTAGAGTTACTAGTTATATTTATAGTATGTGATTAAGCTCAATAAAAGAGCATCCTGTACTTCTGTTGTTTACTTCCTATACAAACTGCATTTGATTTGTTTACTGTTAAAAAGTATTAGCATTAGGGTTTCTATACCTGATTTATAATTTGACTTTCTTGTTAATAAGAATTTGTAATTATTGTTGTATTGTTTATGCCCTTTTAGTAATATAGGGTTTTCATATCTTTCTTTTTACAATTATTCCAAGTACTGTAAATATACTTGTACCTATAGATCAGACAATATAAATAGTTCTAAGATATACTTACACTAATAAGAATACTAATTATGTTAATAGTAATAATATTCTTGTTTTGCATAAATAAATCACTATTATAATAACTATATTATCTCTCTGTGATTACTATAGACTCTATATTAATATCCTTAGTTTATTTTTATAATTATATCGAAAATAGTACTTGTTAATTAACTCTTGTGTAATTTATGCCATAGTATCTATTTTCTTTTGTAATTAATTTGTTTTCTTAGTTATGATATCTATTTATATATATCTAGAATTTAATTTAACTCTATCGAGAGTTTATCTTATAAGCACAATATTAATCTTTGTTCATATTCTAAATAATAAGATTAACGGCTCTGGGAGTTTGTTCGAGCCCAGTTCCAAATAAAAAGAAGGAAATAATGAAATGAAATACATCACAAAACATTCATAAAATCTAGACCAGATTGGTTAGATTGATTTGACAGTAGTGCCTAATCATTATATAACTATTCGTACCTTCAAATTATTATTAGAAATAAAGTAGTGAAGTTATTCTAATCTGGAAGAAAAGAACCGTATGGTAGTACAGAAAATAAATATAGTCTAAAATCTACTCTCCTGTTTATTATTTATAATATAAAATTATTGAAAGCAAAATACAGTTCCAGGAAGTAGTTTTTAACTAAGAACTCATACAACTGTCAATGAAATATCTTTTCTGAAAATAGTTTAAGAAACAAACTACTACTCTGCAATCTCATCATGCTATCCTTATTTAAATTTTACCCCTGTGCTGGAGTACAGTCTGGTGAAACCCAGATGTGGAAAAACACAGTGGGTCTTTATCTTTCATAAAAAAGATTTATTTACTGATAAATTAAAACATTTGCATCACTAAACCAATTAAATCTTATATCATAAACTACAAACATAACATTCTACCATTCACAGTATTTAAACAAAGACAGTTAAGTGACCGAACCTGCGTGATCTTTGGACAACAACAGCAATGGGAGAACGTTCCTCCCTACCAATTCCTGGAGAGCGCTCAAACAACGACTCTTCAGGACCCCCGAGCTTGCTCTGGTCTCCCTTACTGGAACTAGGTGTAGCAATAGTCAGATACTAGTCTTCAAACTCAATATTAATCCAGAACTTATCAGTAAGTTCTCCTAGCTAACAAGCTGTAATAAACCAAGTTACTACAGCAATCCTCTCAGAACAACTTCCTTACTGTTTTCCCTTTTTCCCCAAATAAATCTCCTGAATAGAATTCCACCTGAATGTTTCTTCTCTAGAAAATATCTGAGCAACCTCAGCTCTATTCATTGGGTACTTTGAAAAGATTGCCTAGGTCTTTTTGGGTTAGTTGTCATTTAATTAGCCACCTGCTCTGATCCCACTTTCTTGGGAGATCATGACCCCAAATATAGGGAAGTTTCCGCCTGTAACTTAGGAAGTGTTTGAGGATGCTGCCACTTGTCTTTTTCCCTCCGCCTAGTTCCATCCACCAGTTTGACCAGTAACCTCTTTTTAACAGCTCTCCCATGCTATTGTCTCCACAATTTATTTATTAATAATAAAATATTCTTAATTACATTCCACTTCTTTTGACTCTACTGAGTCATCAGTTCCTACTTAGCATTAAATTTAACATAATGTCTCAGGAATATAATAAAAACAATTAACATTATTTTACAAAATTGGGGTATATGACATACACACCCCCTTAAAATGTAACATCGTCCTGGATGTTACTTATTCTTCATCCTCTGCAACCTCCTGGAACAGAATCGGATATGCTTCCTGCATCTTACTTTCCAGTTCCCCGGTAGCTTCTTCAGGACCAAGGTGCTTCCATTGCACCTTCAACTGTCCAATTGTGCGGTTCCGTAGAGTAATTTCCCTCCTCCCGAGGATACAGGCCGGTTCCACCAGAACTTCTCCTTATGGTTCCACCTGTACAACATTCCAATCAATCACATGAATAGCTTCATGAACATACTTTTTCAAAACAGAAATATGGAAAACATTATGCACTTTCAAGTTAGGTGGTAACGCTAGCTGATATGCAACTTGACCAATTCTAGATAAAATTTCAAATGAACCACAGTAACTTGGTGCTAGTTTTGCACAACTCCCTAGTCTTAGGGAGATTTTCTTTGGGCTTACCTTTATAAACACATGCTCACCAACCTGGAACTCTTTGGGAGTTCTTTTCAAATCTGCTTGGCTCTTTTGCCGATCATGTGCTACCTTCAAATTTTCTTGCACTTGTTTCACAATATGTTCCATTTCCTTCAATAATTCTGGTCCTAACACTAATCTCTCTACTGGATTATTCCAGGAGATAGGAGTGTTGCATTTACGCCCATACAGAATTTCAAATGGACTGAACTTAGCTAATGACTAATAGTTGTTATTGTAGGCAAACTCTACTAAATGCAAGTAGTCTTCCCACTTACCTGGTTGATCCTTAACATACATTCTTAACAGATCTTCCAGCACCTGATTCAATCTTTCAGTCTGTCCCTCCGTCTGAGGATGGAAAGAGGTGCTGAAATTCAGTGTTGTGTTTAATCTCTTAAACAAGGACTTGCAAAAATTCCTTGTGAATTTAGGATCCCTGTCTGAAATAATAACCTTAGGTACTCCATGTAACCTAAAAATATGCTTTAAAAATACATCAACTATATTGGCAGCCTTGTAAGTAGTCTTGACAGGAATGAAATGTGCTTCTTTACTTAACTTGTCAACCACCACCATAATTGAATCATTCTGATTCTGATTTCTGGGCAATCGTGTAATGAAATCCAAGCTGATTACTTCCCATTTCCAACTAGGAATAGGCAAAGGTTGCAGTAAACCAGCTGGATGTTGGTATTCAGTTTTTACTTGTTGAAAATCCAAACATCGAGCTATGTACTCAGCTACTTCAGATTTCATATTAGGACAGAAATATTCTTTTCTTAACATGGTGACAGTCTTTTAGTAGCCTGGATGTCCTGAGTAACGTTTTTTATGAACTTCATCCAGAATCAGCAATTTAACCTTAGGCACTTTAGACACATACAGTTTGTCCTTAAACAATAAAAATCCATCTTTATTTAGACTATAACCTTTTATTAAGCTTTTTGTAGGTTCTTCTTTAGCTGTAACTTGTAATTTTTTATAAATTTCATCATGTTTTATCCCTTCTGTTAGCTGTTCATTTAAATCAGAAGCATAGGTGCTGATTTCTATTGTAAAATTCAGCTTTGCGTTTCTGCTTAAAGCATCAGCCACCTTATTTTCTTTTCCTTTTATGTGTTGGATTTCAAAATTGTATTCACTTAAGAAGGCTAACCACCTTGCTTGTCTTGCATTTAAGTTGGGCTGATCTAAAAGGTATTTCAGACCTTTATTATTGGTCATTAAAATAAACTTTCTGCCTATTAAGTGGTGTCGCCACATTTTTAAGGCACGTATAACAGCAGCAATTTCTAAGTCATAAGTGGCATAATTCTTTTCGTGGATCTTTAACTTCCTGGACTCATAGGAAATGACATGCCCGTCTTGAGTTAGCACACCACCTAAACCATCATTACAAGCATCGATGCATACCACGAAATCCTTATTAGGATCTGCTATTCTTAGAATAGGCGCAGTTGCTAATAAGGTTTTTAATTTCTTAAAACTTTGTTCACATTTTAAGTTCCAATCGAATTTCTTGCCTTTCTTTTGCAAAGAAGTAATTGGATTAGCTATTTTTGAAAAACCTTCAATAAATCTCTGGTAATAACTGGTAATTCCCATGAATGACCTAACATATGTTACGTCCTTTGGAACTGGCCAATATTCGATTGCCCGAATCTTTTCAGGATCGACTGAAATCCCTTCTTTAGTTACTACGTGACCTAAGTATTGAATTTCATATTTAAAGAAATCACACTTGCTGAACTTCGCAAAAAGCTATTGCTCTCACAGCTCTTGTAAAATTATCCGTAAGTGTTCCTTATGTTTCGCTTCATTTTTAGAATAAATTAAGATATCATCGATAAACACAACAACAAATTTATCTAAATAATTATGCATTATATTATCCATTAGGCACATAAAGACAGCTGGGGCATTGGCAAGCCCAAATGGCATTACGACAAATTCGTAATGTCCATACCTTGTCCTAAAGGTTGTCTTAAAAATGTCCTCATATTTAATCCTTACCTGATGATATCCTAATCTCAGGTCTATCTTTGAGAACACCGTAGCTCCACGTAGCTGATCAAACAGATCATCCATGCGGGGTAACGGATATCTGTTTTTAATGGTCATCTTGTTTAGTTGACAGTAATCTATGCATAGTCGCATAGTTCCGTCTTTCTTTTTGAAAAAGATGACTGGTGCTCCCCAAGGGGACACACTGGGTCGAATATACTTCTTATCTATTAATTCTTTTAACTGTGATTTTAGTTCATTAACTTCTAAAATATTCATACGATATGGACCTTTCGAGCTAGGTACAGCACCTCGCACCAACTCAATAGTGAAATCCAGTTCCCTCCTAGGAGGTAATCCTGGAATTTCCTCTAGAAACACATCAGTAAATTCATTTAAAACAAGAATGTCTTCTATTTTTAACTTATATTTTTCAGACTTACTTGCCTCATCTATAATTGTTACAGCATAGGCTTTACACCCTTTCTTGACTGCCCTTTTAAGTTGTAAAGCAGAAATCTGCCTAATTACAGTTTTCCTAGGAATACCTTTAACTGTTACTTGTTGTTCATTATTATTTATGCACGCAACGGTTTTATCAAAATAGTTTAAAACTACCTTTTGTTGCTCTAACCAATCCATACCAATCAGTAAATCATACGAGCCAAGTGGCAGAACATTAAGTTTAACTATAGTTTTAAAATCATTCATAAGTAAGGCACATTCTTTCACATAACATGTTACTTTCCTTTTTTCCCTAGTGGCTAATTGAACTAACCAGGAAATATTAAACTTTTCAACAGTCAATTTACACTTTTCCACTATCTGAGGTGAAACGTAACTAAGACTAGCTCCTGGATCAATTAAAATAGTTACTGGGGTTTGGTTAACCATACCTTCTACTTCCACCATGGAAGTCTGGTAATCAGCTTGGCGGTTCTCCAACGCTGCATTTATTCTGGGCATAGTCCTTGCAAGTTTTCCAATAGTCATTTCATCCTGCACCGTGTGAATATTGATGTTTGACTTTTTTCGATTTGGGCAAACCGAGGCATAGTGCGGGCCATTACATTCCCAGCACTTAATAGGTTCCTTTCATTCAAAATTCTTAGTGAAATTCCCATGATTGTTGGAAGCTTCCTTACCTTTAAGGTTACTGGAATTATTAGAATTATTAGAAGCACCATTTCTATTTCCCTGGAAGTTCTTACCGTTAGAATAATTTATGTTCTTATTATTCTTGAAATTCTTCTGGGGGACAAATTCTTTATTTTTAAACTCAGGCTGATTATTGTTATTTTTAGCCTTCCAGTTGGTTATACCTTCTTTCTTCTTGTTCTACTCAAAATAGAAATTTTCCTTCCTCATGGCTTCTTCCAGAGTCTTCGTGTTATCATACTCAATTCTGTCCTTGATGTGATATGGTAGACAGCTCAGAAACCGTTGTACTTTAGGTTTCTCATCGACGAAATATGGTACATACCTCAACAAACTCAAGAATTTACTGTTCAACTCCTTCATAGTCATGGATCTTAATTTTAATTCGTAAAATTCTTTAGCTCTTTCTTCATAATATTGTTCGGACATAAACTTCTTCTTGAAGTACCTTTTAAAGGTACTCCAATTAACTTCTTTTTCCTTGATCCCCTTGACTCTTTTTAGATCTTGCCACCATATATCTGCTCTTCCAGAGAGATTATAGATGGCCATTCTTGCCTTCAGCTGATTTGAATAATTGTATATCTGAAAATACTTCCTCATCCCGGATAACTAGGACTCTGCTTCCTCCCCTTTTTCGGTCTCTCCGATGAAAGTTGGGGGCTTTATTTTTTTAAACTCCTTGGAAATCTCTTCATATGGCATGTACTTCTTCTTTCTGTTATACAACTCAGCCTCACTACTGTCTCTAGTAGTGTAGTAGCTTTGTTGTTCCCTGAACCCTTCAGATGATGAACTACTTTCAGCTTTAGCCAGTTTCATCTTTTTAGATCCTTTCACATGGCTAGTTTCCTCAGATTCGGATCTTTTGCTCCTCCCTTCAGTCTGGAATTTTTCCATCAAAATCTGGTTCAACTCCTGAGTCTTCAAAATCCTTTCATTGTCCTTCTTGACCGATTCCATTTTAGTCTTCAAATCCTTTATAGTCTACATCGGTTCTGAAGAGTGAGCAGTTACCTCTACTAACATAGGTTCTCTGGACATTTGTCTTGTCTCAGTATTTGGAGACTCCTCCTCAACATATTCTTCTAGCTTCTCCATACCTTCCTGTTAGATTCAGAAAAAGAAATTTTATGTTCTTTACATAAAACAAAATACAGGTTAGTATATTATTTTTACTGTTCTACGAAAACTAGTTGGTCTGCATTGAGGCCTAGTATTTGAACCATGCTATGATACCACATGTCAAAACCCCATATTTTCCGAAAAATTTAAAATTTTTCATTTACATAATATTAACATAAAAGTAGTTAACTAATCATTTAATTAGTTAAAGGTTATCAGCTTATTATTTGAATTCATCTGTTATTTGCATGGATTGATAGAACAAATCTTTTTCATTTACTGACTTGTTTCTTTTTGCGAACATAAGGTGGGGCTATCATGAAAAACTGGGCTTACTTAGCTTTCGAGTTAATGCAGGAAGTTTCTTCTGTCCTTACAGATTATAGGTAAGAATATTTGTTGTTGCAAGTAAAAAAAATCCAAAGTCTTATGTACCAGTTGGTTTGCAATCCAAAGCTCAGTAAGATATTAATGGTTAGACACATAACAATACTCACTAAGGTGAAATCCATTATCTGTTCTTCATTCTAGTAGAAGTAGAATTATAGTTCTTTAAATTACTGAATTGTCTAATATCTATCATAGTTATCAGTGTCAATAGATCTTTAAAAATATTGCTTACAAGTAGAAAATGAAAATCAAAAGTTTATGTTAAGAAAACACAAATACTCTTACTTCGTAAAGTGTATGAATAAGGGGTTTACAAAATGACTGCAGCTAAATTCAAACTATCCACTGATAGGGATATGCTCATGCTGATGCACAAGGTCTTATTTCCATTACCACTGATTCAACACATACTAAAGCTTATCTTAGGTCTGATGAATAACCTACTGTAAACTAGTTATCTTTCTAATCATTAAAAGAATGTACAATTATAAAAGTTTCAAGGTATAACCATTACGCTGATAAACTTTCTCTTCAATGGCTTCACATTCATATGTGATAAATTCTAAGTTCAGGACATTTATGCATTCATCAAAATATTTAGTTGCTATTTCCCCTTGTAAGCATTTATCCAACTTAGATGACTATGGTAAGACCATAAGGTTGACATTATAATACAATAGTTACTATGGTTAAATCTGCAACCCCCTTAAAGTCAACTATTAGTATACTCTATAATTTTAATGTAAGTGTCAGTGGAATACTTGTAAAAAGAATAATACTCTTTATTAACCTTATGTATTATATTTCCCTTGTATATTCGTATTACAAACTTATTCTATTAAGACTATAAGGAGTTTAATGACCTAGTAGTCTTTTCTCCGGATGAAAGGGTCATAAACAAATCCATGATATTTTAAGTTTTATAGTCTTACTCTAAAGATAACTCTTAAAATATTTACCTTAGACATTGCAAGTTTGTATATAATATAAAGTTATTACACTTACCACTCTAGATATAGTGTTCCTTAAATCAAAAGTTTATTACATACAAAAACATGTTACAAGGTCCTTTTCCATCTAGTTGGTTGTACCACGATGAACATAGGGTTATCACTTGATTGCATCACATGGGGGATAATATAATATAACATATGGTAAGGATATGTTAAACCTTGCATCGGTGGTAAGTTCCAAGACAAGTTTACGTATTAACAAAATGTTGGTTATAATGTTGCAATAATAGGTTGACTTGGTCGGGACTAAGGTTTAAACTTGGAGACAGCCGAAGTTTGTCAACGCTGGATCCTCATGATTAAATCATCGAAACTATTGAAAAGAAACCCACCATGGAAAAATTATTTGTGTGGCAATGTGGCTTTGTTTGGGCCATGCATTTGCATGTTTTAAAATAGTCTTCTCCAAGACCTAGCTCATTATCCTCCCTCGCCTTCGGGCTCTTGTCCATCTTTTGTGAAGAAAAACCATCCGCACCGTCACTCTGTCACCTGTGTAGTGTTGCGAATGTCTATGGCTTCTCCTCCCTGGTTAGCTTACCCCATTGCACTAACGTGAAGGCTAACTCGTGGTGCTTCTGCTCCTTATGCGTTACTCAATCTCCTGTCTGCCTTTTCGATGCTTCCATTGTTTAAACTGGAGTCCTTGACTTTGTCAGTCCTTACCATTTTCCTTCAATTTATCCAACGAGAGTGGTTCCTCTTTTCGGAGTGTTAAGGTTTGAGTTTTTCACCGTTACTATGCATTGTTGGAAGGAGTAGCAACTCGGCTTAGGGTTTGTCCTACTCCATGAGTTAGATGTCTAGAGGGTTCTTGGCTGTCAGTGATTCGTGGGTGTTGTAACACCGTTTCTTTTGCTATTGAAGGGCAGAATCCTTACTCGTGCTGGTCTCGTGCTGGCCACTGGTCGCTTCATTGATGTTTAAAACTTTTATGTTGCTAAGGTAAAAATATTATTCGTTTTCTTTTAAAGATAAAACCAATTTCTTCTATATACATTCCTTTGCTTTTAATATGTATTTAAAAACCGGTCATATCTTGGTTTTGCAAATACGACCTGCTTCTATTCTCTGTCTGCATAAAGAGTACGGGGTTACATCAATAAGGGCCACGGTAAGCCCTGGTTTCTCCATGGCTCATCCACCTTGTGTAAACCCTTATGGGGTAATGAGGGATTGGTCGTTGTGACCTGTTAAAACCTCATGGATTTTGGTTGTTTTGGTTGTTTGTTCCCTGTTAACACCGTTTGGTTAAGACCCTAGCTTTATTGCAGGGCTCTCCAGCTTCGGCCATGAGTGTAAATTTTTGTTTTATAATATTACTGTGTTTAATTTAAAGAACAGGCTGTAAGACTTCATATGTAATTTTTTTAATACAGCCGTGGGTTAATATTATAGATCTAGTTTTTACTGTCATTCCTTTTTGTATAATCTGAAGGAACAGGGTTTCTACCCTAAGTTATTTATAAATATTAATTACTAATCTCCTTTTTTGCATTCCTTGTTTACTTACATTAATGAAATTTCGGAAGTTTACTTATGTTTAATTTTTAATGCGGCTGTGAGTAAAATACTGTTAACTCCATCGTTTGTTGATTTACTTGTAGAGATTGAATTTTATAGGATTTAACCCCATTTCACAGTGAAGAAAATAACTCTGTTCCTTTTTCTTTTAAATTACTGCTAAGTTGAGAAGTGCTTCTGCAATGTTAGAGTTACTAGTTATATTTATAGTATGTGATTAAGCTCAATAAAAGAGCATCATATACTTCTGTTGTTTACTTCCTTTACAAACTGCATTTGATTTGTTTACTGTTAAAAAGTATTAGCATTAGAGTTTCTATACCTGATTTATAATTTGACTTTCTTGTTAATAAGAATTTGTAATTATTGTTGTATTGTTTATGCCCTTTTAATAATATAGGGTTTTTATATCTTTCCTTTTACAATTATTCCAAGTACTTTCAGTATACTTTTACTTATAGATCAGATAGTATAAATAGTTCTAACATATACTTACAGTAATAAGAATACTACTTATGTTAATAGTAATAATATTCTTGTTTTGCATAAATAAATTACTATTATAATAACTACATTATGTCTCTTTGATTACTATAGAGTCTATATTAATATCCTTAGTTTATCTTTATAAGTATATCGAAAATAGTACTTGTTAATTAACTCTTGTGTAATTTATGCCATAGTATCTATTTTCTTTTGTAATTAATTTGTTTTCTTAGTTATGATATCTATTTATATATATCTAGAATTTAATTTAACTCTATCCAGAGTTTATCTTATAAGCACAATATTAATCTTTGTTCATATTCTAAATAATAAGATTAACAGCTCTGGGAGTTTGTTCGATCCCAGTTCCAAATAAAAACAAGGAAATAATGAAATGAAATACATCACAAAACATTCATAAAATCTAGACTAGATTGGTTGGATTGATTTGACAGTAGTGTCTAATCATTATATAACTATTCCTACCTTCAGTTTATTATTAGACATAAAGTAGTGAAGTTATTCTAATCTAGAAGAAAAGAACTGTATGGTAGTACAGGAAATCAATCTAGTCTAAAATCTACTCTCCTGTTTATTCTTTACAATATAAAATTACTTAAAGCAAAATACAGTTCCAGGAAGTAGTTTTTAACTAAGAACTCATACAATTGTCAATGAAATATCTTTTCTAGAAATAGTTAAAGAAACAAACTACTACTCTGCAATCTCATCATGCTATCCTTATTTAAATTTTACCCCTGTGCTGGAGTACGGTCTGGTAAAACCCAGATGTGGAAAAACACAGTGGGTCTTTATATTTCATCAAAAATATTTCTTTATTGATAAATTAAAACATTTGCATCACTAAACCAGTTAACGCTTATATCATAAACTACAAACATAACATTCTACCATTCACAGTATTTAAACAAAGACAGTTAAGTGACATAACATGCTTGATCTTTGGACAACAACAGCAATGGGAGGCCGTTCCTCCCTACCAATTCTTGGAGAGCGCTCAAACAACGACTCCTCAGGACCCCCGAGCTTGCTCTGGTCTCCCTGGCTGGAACTAGGTGCAGCAATAGTCAGATACGAGTCTTCAAACTCAGTATTAATCCAGAACTTATCAGTAAGTTCTCCCAGCTAACAAGCTGTAATAAACCAAGTTACTGCAGCAATCCTCTCAGACAAACTTCCTTACTGTTTTTCCTTTTTCCTCAAATGAATTTCCTGAATAGCATTCCACCTGAATGTTTCTTCTCTAGAAAATATCTGAGCAGCCTTAGCTCTATTCATTGGGTACTTTTAAAAGATTGCCTAGGTATTTTTGGGTTAGTTGTCATTTAATGAGCCACCTGCTTTGATCCCACTTTCTTAGGATATCATGACCCCAAATATAGGGAAGTTTTCACCTGCAACTTAGGAAGTGTTTGAGGATGCTGCCACTTGTCTTTTTCCCTCCACCTAGTTCCATCCACTAGTTTGACCAGTAACCTCTTTTTAAGAGCTCTCCCATGCTGTTGTCTCCAGAATTTATTTATTAATAATAAAATATTCTGAATTACATTCCACTTCTGTTGACTCTGCTGAGTCATCAGTTCTTACTTAGCATTAAATTTAACATAATGTCTCAGGAATATAATAAAAACAATTAACATTTTTTTACAAAATTGGGGTATGTGACATACACACCCCCTTAAAATGTAACATCGTCCTCGATGTTACTTATTCTTCATCCTCTGCAACCTCCTGGAATAGATTCGGGTATGCTTCCTGCATCTTACTTTCCAGTTCCCATGTAGCTTCTTCAGGACCAAGGTTCTTCCATTGCACCTTCAACTGTCCAATTGTGCGGTTCCACAGAGTAATTTCCCTCCTCCCGAGGATATAGTCCGGTTCCACCAGAACTTCTCCTTCTGGTTCCACCTGTACAACATTCCAATCAATCACATGAGTAGCATCATGAACATACTTTTTCAGAACAGAAATATGGAAAACATTATGCACTTTCAAGTTAGGTGGTAACGCTAGCTGACATGCAACTTGACCAATTCTAGATAAAATTTCAAATGGACCACAGTAACGTGGTGCTAGTTTTGCACAACTTCCCAGTCTTAGGGAGATTTTCTTTGGTATTACCTTTATAAACACGTGCTCACCCACCTGGAACTCTTTGGGAGTTCTTTTCAAATCTGCTTGGCTCTTTTGTCGATCCTGTGCTACCTTCAAATTTTCCTGCACTTGTTTCATAATCCGTTCCATTTCCTTCAATAATTCTGGTCCTAACACTAATCTATCTACTGGATTATTCTAGGAGATAGGAGTGTTGCATCTATGCCCATACAGAATTTCAAATGGACTGAACTTAGCTGATGACTGATAGTTGTTATTGTAGGAAAACTCTGCTAAATGCAATTAGTCTTCCCACTTACTTGGCTGATCCTTAACATACATTCTTAATAGATCTTCCAGCACTTGATTCACTCTTTCAGTCTGTCCGTCCGTCTAAGGATGGAAAGATGTGCTAAAATTCAATGTTGTGTTTAATCCCTTAAACAAGTACCTCCAAAAATTCCTTATGAATTTAGGATCCCTGTCTGAAATAATAACCTTAAGTACTCCATGTAACCTAAAAATCTGCTTTAAAAATATATCAGCTATATTGGAAGCCTTGTAAGTAGTCTTGACAGGAATGAAATGTGCTGGTTTACTTAACTTGTCAACCACCACCATAATTGAATCATTCTGATTCTGATTTCTGGGCAATCCTGTAATGAAATCCAAGCTGATTACTTCTCATTTCCAACTAGGAATAGGCAAAGGTTGCAGTAAACCAGCTGGATGTTGGTGTTAAGTTTTTACTTGTTGACAATCCAAACATCGAGCTATGTACTCAGCTACTTCAGATTTCATATTAGGCCAAAAATATTCTTTTCTTAACATGGTGACAGTCTCATTAGAGGAAATTTGGGGTCTAAATGGGCCTTATAAGAAAACGTGCCAAAATAAGTTTTTGTGAGTTGGAATTCAAGAACCAATAGAATTTCAATAAAATAAGCCAACCATAATGGTTGAATTTACATATTTGTCATTAAAAAAAACTACTTTTTTTGTTCGTATTTTCGACATATCGCATTGTGTTTTTACTCAAATTTCGATCGAGAGAGCTCGTTGGATTCAGAATTTGATTCTGCATCGAACGAGTATCCATACTGCATACTTTTGATGGACCCCACTACCCCAAAAACAAGAAATACCTGAAAAAACGTGATGATGACATCATCATCACGTTTTTTCAGGTATTTCTTATTTTTGGGGTAGCGGGGTCCATCAAAAGTATGCAATGTGGGTACTCGTTGGATGCGGAATCAAATTCCACATCCAATGAGCTCTCCCGATCGAAATTTGAGTAAAAACACAGGGAGATATGTCGAAAATACGAACACAAAAAGTAGTTTTTTTCTTTCTTCCTCCAAAATTAATCAATATTATTTTATTATTTTAACTATTATTTTATTATTTTCCTTAGGAGGCCCATTTTAGACCCCAAAATTCCTCTAATGTTTGGTAGCCTGGATGTCCTGAGTAAGGTGTTTTATGAACTTCATCCAGAATCGGCAATTTAACCTTAGGCACTTTAGGCACATACAGTTTGTCCTTAAACAATAAAAATCCATCTTTATTTAGACTATAACCTTTTATTACGCTTTCTGTAGGTTCTTCTTTAGCTATAACTTGTAATTTTTTATAAATTTCATCCTGTTTTATCCCTTCTGTCAGCTGTTCATTTAAATCAGAAGCATAGGTGCTGATTGCTGTTGTAAAATTCAGCTTTGCGTTTCTGCTTAAAGCATCAGCCACCTTATTTTCTTTTCCTTTTATGTGTTGGATTTCAAAATCGTATTCACTTAAGAAGGCTAACCACCTTGCTTGTCTTGCATTTAAGTTGGGCTGATCTAAAAGGTATTTCAGACCTTTATTATCAGTCATTAAAATAAACTTTCTACCTATTAAGTGGTGTCGCCACATTTTTAAGGCATGTATAACAACATCAAGTTCTAAGTCATAAGTGGCATAATTCTTTTCGTGGATCTTTAACTTCCTGGACTCAAAGGCAATGACATGCCCGTCTTGAGTCAGCACACCACCTAACCATCATTACAAGCATCGGTGAATACCACGAAATCTTTATTAGGATCTGCTATTCTTAGAATAGGCGCAGCTGTTAATAAGGTTTTTAATTTCTTAAAACTTTCTTCACATTTTAAGTTCCAATCAAATTTCTTGCCTTTCTTTTGCAAAGAAGTGATTGGATTAGCTATTTTTGAAAAACCTTCAATAAATCTCCAGTAATAACCGGTAATTCCCATGAATGACCTAACATCTGTTACGTTCTTTGGAACTAGCCAATCTTTGATTACCCGAATCTTTTCAGGATCGACTGAAATCCCTTCTTTAGTTACTACGTGACCTAAGTATTGAATTTCATCTTTAAAGAAATCACACTTGCTGAACTTCGCAAAAAGCTATTGCTCTTGCAGCTCTTGTAAAACTATTCGTAAGTGTTCCTTATGTTCCACTTCATTTTTAGAATAAATTAAGATATCATCGATAAACACGACAATAAATTTATTTAAATACTTATGCATTATATTATCCATTAGGCACATAAAGACAGCTGGGGCGTTGGTAAGCCCAAATGGCATTACGACAAATTCGTAATGTCCATACCTTGTCCTAAAGGTTGTCTTAAAAATGTCCTCATCTTTAATCCTTACCTGATGATATCCTGATCTCAGGTCTATCTTTGAGAACACCGTAGCTCCACGTAGCTGATCAAACAGATCATCTATGCAGGGTAACGGATATCTGTTTTTAATGGTCATCTTGTTTAGTTGACGGTAATCTATACATAGTCGCATAGTTCCGTCTTTCTTTTTGACAAAGAAGACTGGTGCTCCCCAAGGGGACACACTGGGTCGAATATACTTCTTATCTATTAATTCTTTTAACTGTGATTTTAGTTCATTAAGTTCTAAAATATTCATACGATATGGAGCTTTCGAGCTAGGTACAGCACCTAGCACCAACTCAATAGTGAAATCCAGTTCCCTCGTAGGAGGTAATCCTGGAATTTCCTCTGGAAACACATCAGTAAATTAATTTAAAACAGGAATGTCTTCTATTTTTAACTTATCTTTTTCAGACTTACTTGCCTCATCTGTAATGGTTACAACATAGGATTTACACCCTTTCCTGACTGCCCTTTTAAGTTGTAAAGCATAAATCTGCCTAATTACAGTTTTCCTAGGAATACCTTTAACTGTTACTGGTTGTTCATTATTATTTACGCATGTAAAGGTTTTATCAAAACAGTTTAAATCTACCTTGTGCTGCTCTAACCAATCCATACCAATCAGTAAATCATACAAGCCAAGTGGCAGAACATTAAGCTTAACTGTAGTTTTAAAATCATTCATAAGTAAGGCACATTCTTTCACATAACATGTTACTTTCCTTTTTGCCCCAGTGGCTAATAGAACTAACCAGGAACTATTAAACTTTTCAACAGTCAATTTACACTTTTCCACTATCTGAGGTGAAACATAACTACGACTAGCTCCTCGTTCAATTAAAATAGTTACTGGGGTTTGGTTAACCATACCTTCTACTTCCACCATGGAAGTCTGGTAATCAGCTTGGTGGTTCTCCAACGTTGCATTTATTCTGGGCATAGTCATTGCAAGTTCTCCAACAGTCATTTCATCCTGCACCATGTGAATATTGTTGTTTGAATTTTTTTGATTTGGGCAAACCGAGGCATAGTGCGGGCCATTACATTCCCAGCACT
Source organism: Pseudotsuga menziesii (assembly GCA_001517045.1). Classification (NCBI taxonomy): domain Eukaryota; kingdom Viridiplantae; phylum Streptophyta; class Pinopsida; order Pinales; family Pinaceae; genus Pseudotsuga; species Pseudotsuga menziesii. The sequence continues at coordinate 297,349 of LPNX010915090.1, read as the reverse complement.
TAACAGGTTCCTTTCATTCAAAATTCTTTGTGAAATTCCCATGATTGTTGCCAGCTTCCTTGCCTTTAAAGTTACTGGAATTATTAGAATTATTAGAAGCACCATTTCTATTTCCCTGGAAGTTCTAACTGTTAGAATAATTTCTGTTCTTATTATTCTTGAAATTCTTCTTGGGGACAAATTCTTTCTTTTTAAACTCAGGCTAATTATTGTTCCTTTTAGCCTTCCAGTTGGCTATACCTTCTTTCTTCTTGTTCTGCTCAAAACATAAATTTTCCTTCCTCATGGCTTCTTCCAGAGTCTTCGGGTTATCATACTCAATTCTGTCCTTGATGTGATATGGAAGACAGCTGAGAAACCACTGTGCTTTAGGTTTCTCATCGACTAAATAAGGTACATACCTCAACAAACTCAAGAATTTACTGTTTAACTCCTTCATAGTCATGGATCCTAATTTTAATTCGTAAAATTCTTTAGCTCTTTATTCATAATATTGTTCGGACAGAAACTTCTTCTTGAAGTACCTTTTAAAGGTACTCCAATTAACTTATTTTTCCTTGATCTCCTTGACTCTTTTCAGATCTTGCCACCATAAATCTGCTCTTCCAGAGAGATTATAGATGGCCATTCTTGCCTTCAGCTGATTTGAATAATTGTATATCTGAAAATACTTCCTCATCCCGGATAACCAAGACTTTGCTTCCTCCCCTTTTTCGATCTCTCCGTTTAAAGTTGGGAGCTTTATTTTTTTTAACTCCCTGAAAATCTCTTCATATGGCCTGTACTTCTTCTTTCTGTTATACAACTCAGCCTCACTATTGTCACTAGTAGTGTAGTAGCTTTGTTGTTCCCTAAACCCTTCAGATGATGAACTGCTTTCAGCTTTAGCCAGTTTCATCTTTTTAGATCCTTTCTGATGGCTAGCTTTCTCAAATTCAGATCTTTTGCTCCTCCCTTCAGTCTAGAATTTTTCCATCAAAATCTGGTTCAACTCCTCCTGAGTCTTCAAAATCCTTTCATTGTCCTTCTTGACTGATTCCATTTCAGTCTTCAAATCCTTTATAGTCTGCATCAGTTCTGAAGAGTGACCAGTTACCTCTTGTAACATAGGTTCTCTGTACATTTGTCTTGTCTCGGTATTTGGAGACTCCTCCTCAGCATATTCTCCTAGCTTCTCCATACCTGCCTGTTAGATTCAGAAAAAGAAATTTTTTGTTCTTTACATAAAACAAAATACAGGTTACTATATTATTTTTACTTTTCTACGGAAACTAGTTGGGCAGCATTGAGGCCTAGTATTTGAACCATGCTCTGATACCACATGTCAAAACCCCATATTTTCCGAAAAATTTGAAATTTTTCATTTACATAATAATAACATAAAAGCAGTTAACTAATCATTTAATTAGTTAAAGGTTATCAGCTTATTATTTGAATTCATCTATTATTTGCATGGATTGATAGAACAAATCTTTTTCATTTACTGACTTGTTTCTTTTTGTGAACATAAGGTAGGGCTGTCATGAAAAACTGGGCTTACTTAGCTTTCGAGCTAATGCAGGAAGTTTCTTCTGTCCTTACAGATTACAGGTAAGAAGATTTGCTGCTGCAAGTAAAAAAAATATGAAGTCTTATGTACCAGTTGGTTTTCAATTCAAATCTCAGTAAGATATTAATGGTTAGACACATAACAATACTCACTGAGGTGAAATCCATTATCTGTTCTTCATTCTAGTAGAAGTAGAATTATAGTTCTTTAAATTACTGAATTGTCTGATATCTATCATAGTTATCAGTGTCAATAGATCTTTAAAAAGATTGTTTACAAGTAGAAAATGAAAATCAAAAGTTTATGTTAAGAAAACACAAATACTCTTACTTCGTAAAGTGTATGAATAAGGGGTTTACAAAATGACTGCGGCTAAATTCAAACTATCCACTGATAGGGATATACTCATGCTGATGCACCAGGTCTTATTTCCATTACCACTGATTCAACACATACTAAAGCTTATCTTAGGTCTGATGAATAACCTACTGTAAACTAGTTATCATTCTCATCATTAAAAGAATGTACAATTATAAAAGTTTCAAGGTCTAACCATTACGCTGATAAACTTTCTCTTCAATGGCTTCACATTCATATGTGATAAATTCCAAGTTCAGGACATTTATGCATTCATCAAAATATTTAGTTTCTATTTCCGCTTGTAAGCATTTATCCAACTTAGATGACTATGGTAAGACCATAAGGTTAACATTATAATACAATAGTTACTATTGTTAAATCTGTAACCTCCTTAAAGTCAACTATTAGTATAGTCTATAATTTTAATGTAAGTGTCGGTGGAATACTTGTAAAAAGAATAATACTCTTTCTTAACCTTATGTATTATATTTCCGTGGTATATTCGTATTACAAACTTATTCTATTAAGACTGTAAGGAGTTTAATGACCTAGTAGTCATTTCTCCGGATGAACAGGTCATAAACAAATCCATGACATTTTAAGTTTTATAGTCTTACTCTAAAGATAACTCTTAACATCTTTACCTTAGACATTACAAGTTTGTATATAATATAAAGTTATTACACTTACCACTCTAGATATAGTGTTCCTTAAATCAAAAGTTTATTACATACAAAAACATGTTACAAGGTCCTTTGCCATCTAGTTGGCTGTACCATGATGAACATAGGGTTATCACTTGATTGCGTCGCATGGGCGATAATATAATATAACATATGGTAAGGATCTGTTAAACCTTGCATTGGTGGTAAGTTCCAAGACAAGTTTACGTATTAACAAAATGCTGGTTATAATGTTGCAATAATAGGTTGACTCGGCTGGGACTAAGGTTTAACCTTGGAGACAGCCGAAGTTTGTCAACGCTGGATCCTCATGATTAAATCATCGAAACTATTGAAAAGAAACCCACTGTGGAAAAATTATTTGTGTGGCGACGTGGCTTTGTTTGGGCCATGCATTTGCAGTTTTTAAAAGAGTCTTCTCCAAGACCTATCTCATTATCCTCCCTCACCTTCGGGCTCTTGTCCATCTTCTGTGAAGAAAATCCGGCCGCACCGTCACTCTGTCACCTGTGTATTGTTGCTACTGTCTATGGCTTCTCCTCCCTGGTTAGCTTGCCCCATTGCACTAATGTGAAGAATAACTCGTGGTGCTTCTACTCGTTATGCGTTACTCAAGCTCCTGTCTACTGTTTTGCTGCTTCCATTGTTTAAACTCGAGTCCTTGGCTGTGTCAGTCCTTACCATTCTCCTTTAGTTTATCCAACGAGAGTGGTTCCTCTTTTCGGAGTGTTAAGGTTTGAGTTTTTCACCATTACTGTGCGTTGTTGGAAGGAGTAGCAACTCAGCTTAGGGTTTGTCCTACTCCATCAGTTAGATGACTAGAGGGTTCTTGGCTGTCAGTGATTCGTGGGTGTTGTAACACCGTTTCTTTTGCTATTGAAGGGCAGACTCCTTACTCATGCTGGTCTCATGTTGGTCACTCGTCGCTTCATTGTTGTTTAAAACTTTTCTGTTGCTAAGGTAAAAAGATTATTCGTTTTCTTTTAAAGATAAAACCAATTTCTTGTATATACATTCCTTTGCTTTTAATATGTATTTAACAACCGGTCGTATGTTGGTTTTGTAGATACGACCTGCTTCTCTTCTCTGTCTACATAAAGAGTACGGGGTTACGGCGACAAGGGCCACAGTAAGCCCTGGTTTCTCCTTGGCTCATCCACCTTGTGTAAACCCTTATCGGGTAATGAGGGATTGGTCGTTGTGACTTGTTAAACCCTCATGGATTTCGGTTGTTTTGGTTGTTTGTTTGTTGTTAACACCGTTTGGTTAAGACCCTAGCTTTATTGCAGGGCTCTCGAGCTTCGGCCGTGAGTGTAAATTTTTGTTTTATAATATAACTGTGTTTAATTTAAAGAACAGGCTGTAAGCCTTCGTATGTAATTTTCTTAATACGGCCGTGGGTTAATATTACAGATCTAGTTTTTACCGTCATTCCTTTTTGTATAATCTGAAGGAACACGGTTTTTACCCTATGTTATTTATAAATATTAATTACTGATCTCCTTTTCTGCATTCCTTGTTTACTTACATTAATGAAATTTCAAAAGTTTTCTTATGTTTAATTTTTAATGCGGCTGTGAGTAAAATATTGTTAACTCCACCGTTTGTTGATTTACTTGTATAAATTGAATTTTATAGGGTTTAACCCCATTACAGTGAAGAAAATAACTCTGTTCCTTTTTCTTTTAAATTACTGCTAAGTTGAGAAGTGCTTCTGCAATCTTAGAGTTACTAGTTATATTTATAGTATGTGATTAAGCTCAATAAAAGAGCATCCTGTACTTCTGTTGTTTACTTCCTGTACAAACTGCATTTGATTTGTTTACTATTAAAAAGTATTAGTATTAGGGTTTCTATACCTGATTTATAATTTGACTTTCTTGTTAATAAGAATTTGTAATTATTGTTGTATTGTTATGCCCTTTTAATAATATAGGGTTTTTATATCCTTGTTTTTACAATTATTCCAAGTATTGTCAGTATACTTGTACTTATAGATCAAACAGTATAAATAGTTCTAAGATATACTTACAGTAATAAGAATACTACTTATGTTAATAGTAATAATATTCTTGTTTTGCATAAATAAATTACTATTATAATAACTATATTATCTCTTTGTGATTACTATAGACTCTATATTAATATCCTTAGTTTATTTTTATAAGTATATTGAAAATAGTACTTGTTAATTAACTCTTGTGTAATTTATGCCATAGTATCTATTTTCTTTTGTAATTAATTTGTTTTCTTAGTTATGATATCTATTTATATATATATCTAGAATTTAATTTAACTCTATTCAGAGTTTATCTTATACGCACAATATTAATCTTTGTCCATATTCTAAATAATAAGATTAACAGCTCTGGGAGTTTGTTCGAGCCCAGTTCCAAATAAAAACAAGGAAATAATGAAATGAAATACATCACAAAACATTCATAAAATCTAGACCAGATTGGTTAGATTGATCTGACAGTAGTGTCTAATCATTATATAACTATTCCTACCTTCAGTTTATTATTAGACATAAAGTAGTGAAGTTATTCTAATCTGGAAGAAAAGAACTGTATGGTAGTACAGGAAATAAATCTAGTCTAAAATCTACTCTGCTGTTTATTCTTTACAAAATAAAATTACTGAAAGCAAAATACAGTTCTAGGAAGTAGTTTTTATCTAAGAACTCATACAATTGTCAATGAAATATCTTTTCTGGAAATAGTTAAAGAAACAAACTACTACTCTGCAATCTCATCATGCTATCCTTATTTAAATTTTACCCCTGTGCTGGAGTACGGTCTGGTAAAACCCAGATGTGGAAAAACACAGTGGGTCTTTATCTTTCATCAAAAAGATTTCTTTACTGATAAATTAAAACATTTGCATCACTAAACCAGTTAACTCTTATATCATAAATTACAAACATAACATTCTACCATTCACAGTATTTAAACAAAGATAGTTAAGTGACAGAACCTACTTGATCTTTGGACAACAACAGCAATGGGAGGTCGTTCCTCCCTACCAATTCCTGGAGAGAGCTCAAACAGTGACTCCTGAGGACCCCCGAGCTTGCTCTAGTCTCCCTGGCTGGAACTAGGTGCAGCAATAGTCAGATACCAGTCTTCAAACTCAGTATTAATCCAGAACTTATCAGTAAGTTCTCCGAGCTCACAAGCTGTAATAAACCAAGTTACTACAGCAATCCTCTCAGGACAACTTCCTTACTATTTTCCCTTTTTCCCCAAATGAATTTCCTGAATAGCATTCCACCTGAATGTTTCTTCTCTGGAAAATATCTGAGCAGCCTCAGCTCTATTCATTGGGTACTTTTAAAAGATTGCCTAGGTATTTTTGGGTTAGTTGTCATTTAATCAGCCACGTGCTCTGATCCCACTTTCTTGGGAGATCATGACCCCAAATATAGGGAAGTTGCCACCTGCAACTTAGGAAGTGTTTGAGGATGTTGCCACTTGTCTTTTTCCCTCCACCTAGTTCCATCCACCAGTTTGACCAGTGAGCTCTTTTTAACAGCTCTCCCATGTTGTTGTATCCACAATTTATTTATTAATAATAAAATATTCTGAATTACATTCCACTTCTGTTGACTCTGCTGAGTCATCAGTTCGTACTTAGCATTAAATTTTACATAATGTCTCAGGAATATAATAAAAACAATTAACATTATTTTACAAAATTGGGGTATGTGACAAACTCAGGGTGAGAAAGATAAGTCGAAGCTCAAGCTTCTGTGCATGTGATTTAGTCAAAGAGCTGAAGCTCTGTAGACCGACCAGTATGGACCAACAAGTCTGGACCGACCAGTTTGTAATCGACAAGTTTGTAATACTTTGTATTTCCACATAGTTAATTATATGAAATAGTTTGTGGTTGAATGAATGATTATTTGGCCACGCACATTTTTTGATTTACTTCTGTAAATGTCTTTTACAGTTACTGTTAAGTGAAAGATCAAAGAACTCATAAAATTCTCACCACGTGAAAGTCCAAGGGTTTTACGGCATATTGGTCGCTTCAAGTCTTCCTACATATTTGGGGATATGTTTTTTATAAGATCTTTGGATTTGTTAATGTGTCCATTTTTACTCTATCTTACTCACAGGTGAAAAGCATTTGTAATTTCTTAAGTATTTAGACTAAGAAACATACTCTGTAGATTTCGACCAAAGTGAGCCGACTTGAGTGGTTGGTTGAGTCAGCCGACTGAGGTGAGCCGACTTGGTCGAAGACAAGAAGAGAGCTGACTAGGTCGAAGACAAGAAGAGAGCCGACTAGGTCGAAGACATGAAGTGAGCTGACTTGGTCGAAGACATGAAGTGAGCCGACTTGGTCAAAGAGAAGAAGTCAGCTGACTTGGTCGAAGTGACAAGTGGTCGAGGTAAAAACTGGTTGAACAAGTAAGTCGAAGTAATTTTGGTCGAGTGAAGGACCAACTAAAATTTATAAACTTGTCTAGTGAGACATAGACAAGTTTCACCTAACAGGTGAAAAAGAAAAGTGGTCGGCATAAAAAGTAAAAGAAAAATCAATTTTAGTATCGACTGAGCCCTAAACACAAGTTTAGTCGCCTTGGTTTTGGCTATCTGGTATCAGAGCAAGGTTATATCAGAGCAAGGTTTATATCAGCCCAAGATTTAAGAAAAGAAATCTTGTCTTAAAAGGTGGAAATTAATTTTCTAAGGAAAGTTAATTAAAAATTAAAATGGCTTCCACTTCTGGTTAATTGCAAACTCCAATCTTTACAGGAAAGAATTATGAATATTGGTTTTTAACAATGAAGGCTTTATTCAGAGGTCAAGATGTCTGGGAGATAGTCTAGTATTGTTATGCAAAACCAGCAGACATAACAGCAAATAACAATCTCACACAGGCTGAGAAAGATGTATTGAGAGAACAAAGGAAGAAAGATGGGAAAGCTCTGTTTTTCATACATCAAGCTATGCATGAGAGCGTACTCCCAAGAATAGCAGCAAAGACTAATGCTAAGGAAGCATGGGATACATTGGAGACTACCTATCAAGGTTTGGATAAGGTAAAGACATCCAAACTATAGATTCTGAGAAGAGATTTTGAATCTCTGTCCATGAAAAATTCAGAGAATGTAGACACATTCTACACCAGAGTTGTTGGGTAGATAAACCAATTGAAATCTCATGGAGAACCTATAGAAGACCAAAGGGTTGTTGAAAAAATTCTCAGAAGTCTTCCCCCAAGATTTGAAAACTTGGTTGTGACCTTAGAGGAACACACAAACATGTCGACATTTACCATTGATGAGCTGCAAGCTTCACTCATCAATCATGAACACAGACTCAGCAGAACACAGACGTCATTCGAAGGTGCATTTGTAGCACAGTCATCCATAAGCCATGGTAGAGGCTGGGGGAGAAACAACTTCAGAGGCAGAGGAAGAAGTTTTTCAAGAGGAGGACGAGGTAGAAGTTCTGCAAATGTCGGTGGTAGAGGAGATAACCAGAACCCAAGTCAGCCAAGTGGCCATAGGTTTGATAAATCAAAAATTCAATGTCATTACTGTAAGAAGTTTGGTCATTGTGCATATGAATGCAGGAAGAAGCAATATGACCAAGGAAGGCAAAGCCAAAGTGAGTCAACCAGAACCAACACTTCGACAGGTGTAATGTTAATGGCATCGACATCTCCACTTGAATGCAATGTTGTTCAAGAAAGTCAACATGACATATGCTACTTGGTTTCAGGCTGCAGCAACCACATGACTGGTAATTTAAATCTGTTTTCTAGTCTAGAAACTTCAGTTAAAATTGATGTTACACTTGGAAACAATGTCCAAGTTACTGTCTTAGGAAAAGGCACTGTTGATATTCTAACCAAACAGGGGGAGAGTAAGTATATCCTTGATATCTATCATGTCGAAGGTCTGAAACATAATCTGTTAAGCTGGAAAGTTGTTACAAAAGGGCTACAGAGTCTACATGGAAGATGAACACTGTGTGATCAAAGACAAGCGTCCAAGCGACCAACTTCTAGCAAAGGTGCCAATGACAAGCAACCGCTTATTTCCATTGAGGATAGTTCCCACCATAAAAGGGAAGACAAAGACAGGAGTTGCATTCAAGGTAGAAAGTGAAGAAACAGTCGAGATCCTCGACAAGAGAGAAAATTACAGTGCTAATTTGCAAGCTGCATTTCAGAAAGAAGTTCAGGATGAATCCTGGTTGTGGCATTTCAGATTTGGACATCTGAATTTTAGTGGGCTGAAGCTACTACACACAAAGAATATGGTGAAGGGATTACCATTAATCGACAGACCAGAGAGGGTTTGTGAAGGCTATATTTTTGGCAAGCAGCACATAGAGACTTTTCCAATTGGAAAGTCCTATAGAGCATGCACACCACTTGAAATTGTGCACTCTGACATCTATGGTCCAATGCAGACATCATCCATTGGTGGCTGCAACTATTTACTAACCTTTATAGATGATTACTCAAGAAATACATGGGTATATTTCTTGAAACATAAATCTGATGCATTTGGTTATTTTCAGCAGCTCAAGGCACTCGTGGAGAACCAGAGTGGTCACCGCATCAAGATCTTAAGGACCTATAGAGGAGGTGAATATGTTTCAAATGAATTTCTGAATTTTTGCAAGACCCGTGGCATACAGAAACAATTCACTGCATGGTATACACCTCAGCAGAATGGTATAGCGGAAAGAAAGAACAGAACCATCATGGAGATGGCATGTAGCATGTTGGCAGCTAAGCATTTGCCAAATGAGTATTGGGGTGAAGTAGTCACAACTGCCGTATACATTATGAACCGATGTATGATAAAGAGTGTGAAGAACAAAGTTCCCCAAGAAGCATGGATAGGTATGAATCATAGTGTTTCCCATTTAAAAGTTTTTGGTTGTGTTGCATATGCTCATATTCCAGATGAGTTGAGAAGGAAGCTAGGCAAAAAGGGACAGAAATGTATTTTTGTCAGCTATTCAGAAGACACAAAAGCATACAACCTGTATGACCCCATCACAAGGAAAGTGATAATCAGTCGGGATGTTCAATTTGTTGAGAACGAATTATGGGATGGAACTGTCGACATAAATGTCAAGATTGTGTCGAACGTCGACAATGATAATATGGAAGAGGAAGTGGTTCAAATACCACATGTAAGTCAACCGGTCAGAGCACCGTCAACTCCCATGTTACCAAGACATGGTTCAGCACAAGGACCATCGACACATGTAGCAGCTCAAGCTACATCAACAAGCACACCAAGAGGATAGCAGACTCCATCAAGCATTCAGTCTAGGTCAACATCGACAGAACTGGTGAAGACAAGAAGTCTGCGAGAGATATATGAAGCTCGTACACCGAATTCATTCTTTCTCTTTGCATTATTTTCCCCTATATATGATCCACTAACATTTGAAGAAATTGTTGAAGAAGAAGTATGGGTACAAGCCATGGATGAAGAAATAGAATGCATTGAGAAGAACCATACATGGGAACTGGTCGATGTACCAAAAGACAAAGATGTAATCAGTGTCAAATGGATTTACAAGACAAAGTAAGATGCTGATGGGAATGTGAAAAAGCACAAGGCAATAATGGTAGCAAGAGGGTTCACACAATAACCCAGCATCGACTTCAATGAAACTTTTGCACCTATTGGACGCATAGATACAGTCAAAATAGTTTTGGCCATTGCTGCACAAAACAAATGGCAAGTTCATCAAATGGATGTCAAGTCAGCATTCTTAAATGGCTATATGGAAGAGGAAGTATATGTGGAACAGCCACAAGGGTATGAAGTTCCAGGTCAAGAGCACAAAGTGTACAGGATGAAAAAGGCACTCTATGGTTTTAAGCAAGCTCCTAGAGCTCGGTGCAGTCAGATTGATTCCTATCTCATTGAAAATGGATTTCACAGAAGTGAAAGTGAATCGACTTTGTACACCAAAGTCGATGAGCAAGGTAAGATGTTAATTTTTTGCTTGTATGTAGATGATTTAATATTTACTAGTGATTATGGCATAGCAGATTTTAAAACAGTCATGGAAAGTGAATTTGAAATGACTGATATGGGGCTTATGAAGTTTTTTCTGGGCATTGAAGTTCAGCAGTCTGAAAGTGGTATCTTTATATCACAATCTAAGTATGCTAGTGAAGTTTTAAAAAGGTTTAACATGTCTAATTGCAAGACAGCCCCAACATCAGTAATAACAGGTTTAAAACTGAGCAAGGATGATGAAGGATCCACTGTATATCCTACGCTGTTCAAAAAGCTTGTTGGCAGCCTTATGTATTTGAAAGCAACAAGACCAGACATTATGTATGGAGTAAGTCTGATCTCAAGGTTCATGGAGTCACCAAAAGACTCACATTGGCAAGCATGTAAAAGAATTATGAGGTATGTAAGTGGCACAAAAGACCTTGGTATTATGTATTCAACCTCAAAAAATTTTAAACTCATTGGTTACACTGACAGTGGCAGTGGAGGCAACATAGATGACAGGAAAAGCACATTTGGATACACATTTCATTTTGGTACAGGTGTTGTTTCATGGGCTTCAAAGAAACAGCCCATAGTAACTCTATCTTTAGCTAAAGCAGAGTATGTTGCAGCAACAAGTGCTACATGTCAAGCTGTCTGGATGAGGATAGTCTTAAAAGACTTGTCACAGAACCATCAAGAACCAACAACAATATTCTGCGACAACAATTCAGCCATAGCATTATCAGAGAATCATGTGTTTCATAAGAGAACCAAACACATCGACACAAGGTTTCATTTTATAAGAGAGTTGGTAAACGACAAGGAAATTTGTTTGGAATTTTGCAGGTCTGAAGAACAACTTGCCGACATCTTCACAAAGCCATTGGAAAAGGATACTTTTCAGTATCGGCGTAGTTATCTTGGAATGACAAGTTCTCCACAGTGAACTCTGTGATAAACAGAACATGTCTAAGCTCTGAAATATTTTGTAAATTTTGTTTTAAAAATCCCCATCTGGTTATAATTAAGGGGGAGTGTTGGAAAAATGTAATTACTCACAGATCTATACTTGACTTCTAGCCGACTCAGTCAGATTCTGTACCAGTCAAAGATCTTGTCTGTCAGTCTGACAAGAAGGAAGAGTCCACGAGTAGGCAATGTAAACCAGCCGAATTTATTTCTGAAACTAAGTTGTTAGGTAGATAGTTATTACAATCTTTAATGGTGAGTCAGTCGGCCCATGCAGAAGCAATTTTCAGATTGCCTATAAATAGAAGAAGCAAATTGTAAATCAAATTTTTACAGAGTCATACAGAGACATTAGAGAGCAGAGGAACTTAGGATGAGAAAGAGAAGTCGAAGCTCAAGCTTCTGTGCATGTGATTTAGTCGAAGAGATAAAGCTCTGTAGACCGACAAGTTTGTAATCGACAAGTTTGTAATACTTTGTATTTCCGCATAGTTAAATATATGAAATAATTTGTGGTTGAATGCATGATTATTTGGCCGCACATATTTCCAAATTTACTTCTATAAATGTCTTTTACAATTACTGTTAAGTGAAAGATCAAAGAACCCATAAAATTTTCACCGCTTGAAAGTCCAAGGGTTTTACGACATATTGGTCGACTCAAGTCTTCGTACATATTTGGGCATATTTTTTTTATAAGATCTTTGGATTTGTTAATGTATCCATTTTTACTCTATCTTACTCACAGGTGAAACGAATTTGCAATTTCTTAAGTCTTTAGACTAAGAAACATACTCTGTAGATTTCAACCAAAGTGAGCCGACTTGAGTGGTCCGTTGAGTCAGCCAACTGAAGTGAGCCGACTTGGTCGAAGACAAGAAGAGAGCTAACTAGGTCGAAGACAAGAAGAGATCCAACTAGGTCGAAGACAAGAAGTGACCCGACTTGGTTGAAGACATGAAGTGAGCAGACTTGGTCGAAGAGACAAGTGGTCGAGGTAAAAACCGGTTGGACAAGTAAGTCAAGTAACTTTGGTCGAGTGAAGGACCGACTAAAATTTATAAACTTGTCTAGTCAACATAGACAAGTTTCACCCCACAGGTGAAAAAGAAAACTGGTTGGCGTGAAAAGTAAAAAAAAAAATCAATTTTAATATCGAATGAGCCCTAAACCCAAGTTTAGTTGGCTTGGTTTTGGCTATCAGATTCTTTGCAGTACAGACAGATATTGGGTGTCCACTTCTATTCGCAGGAATGGAGAAACGATTGCGTGAAGGCAACCCAGCAAATGGGGATAATCCGTGAGTGCATCATCAGCTATTGCGGGTTCCAGGACGTAAAAATCGAACGGACACAACTCCTTTCATGCCCTACGCAGCAGTTCTGTAATGCCATTTTCCAAACAGAGAATCCGCGATAGTTCTAATTTCTCTAAAATTTCTTTGAGCACAAACAGCGGGATCTGATTTTCGAGGTTCTCACTGTAAAATTCATCGGTGAATAAGAAACATAGAAGAAATAACGAGTCCACCATTTTCATGAGAGCGAAATTTTTAGAGTACTTTCCCTCGCTAACTGGCGTCCCCCAGTTACAGAAGCGCTCAAATATTTGGCCGCATTTCATCTATCATTGCAAGCATGGATTCCATGCTCTTGCCGTAATTTATGATTTTTTGAGAGAGTGTGGCTGCGAACTTGATTTTGTACTCTTCCTGCATTCATATCTTTGTGAGCTCATCATAGTGGAGGCCTACATCAGTTATATCTTCGATCTTGGGATTATGATAGTGGTAAGGTATCCTAGTGAGATAAATTGAGGTATGTATTGCTCTCGATTTGCACTAAGCATAGCTTTAGGCATGTGCATAGGCGGGGCATCTTTTTTTGGCCTTCTTTCCTCATCTTCATGAAAAATGATTTGTTTCAATCGTGCAGCCCACTCATCGGGAAAGAACTCATTTTCACTTCTTGATTTTTCTACCATGGCAATCACGACCTTAACGTCTTTGGATTACTTAATCGGTCCCTGTATATAAGTGAATGAACGTGCGCGTGAGAATTGCGAGTTAATAAAAGCCTAAAAGGTAGTCCAGTATAACCATGGCTGTGCTACTGAGTCGCGTATCGTAGCAGATCGACGTGGGATACTGCTTTACAAGAGAAGGTGTAAAGTGTTTTCTTGGCCTATTGGCTTAATATCATCTTTGATAGATGGCAGTTTCTCACACGACAATAACATGAGAAGAATTGAAAAAGAGAAAGATGTGAGGCCAAATAATTTATCTTTCAACTTTATGCCGCAATGCTTTCGATGGCATATTCTTTTCTTTCAACCGTAAACAATGTTTTCGTAATTGGCATATTTTCAGGAGACGTTAATTCGTTGCTTTCTGGAAACGCCAATAATCTTCTTCTTTCCTTTGAAAAATTGTTCAGATATCTTTAAACATTTAGAATGAAATGATCACCATGCTAGCATTTCAATGCCATCCATTCTAAGACAATAGTATAGAGATTTGATCCATGCATTTTCCCCTTAACCGAGAATAGTGAAATTCTCTCACCCAAAAAATGATTGATTTAAACAACAGATATGTGAAAGCACATGTACAACATTCCAGTTGATTTTGTTTGAAGAATAAATTTACCTTCTATTTGTATGTGTTGGAACAAAGAATTATGTCTTCAAAGGTTCACGCAAGTGACATGGCCCATGATATCTGAGATGCTGATTCTCTCCTACATGTTATTTTAAGTGCAAGTGTCAAGTACATGTATCCATTAACTATATCACCTACCAACAAATCACTTACTAACCCAACTTCCAATGTCATTACTGATTAGGATGTCCATTTCTTCTACAGCATGCCATTTCCATATAATTATATAGCTCTATCTGTTAGTCATGAATTTTGCTGATTGATTTTCTTAATATAAAAAGTTCTGATTTTCTTTTTCACATGATAACAAAAAAAAATGAACTCATTTACATGTCAACGACATGAGTTGACATGACATGGATATCTGTGTTTTTTGAAGTCTTTAATGAGACTGATGGTTGAAATCAATCCGCTTTCTAACATGACTTTATGATTATTTAGGTGAAAAGTGAAAAATTTAATTCCTAATTATGATACATTTATTAGGGATTTTTTTACTGTATCATATTAAGATATGAATGTGTAGACTCGTAATGGTTGAAATAATCATTCTCAACAAGTGCTACAGAGTAGCAAATAACTGTGGATATAGTAGTTTACAAAATTAGCTTTGAAAATGTGCTCTATGTTGCTAAATCAGTGGTAAGAAGAGAGATGTAGTTAAGATAAAAAATTATTGAAACCATTTTCAGTTATAAATACAAACTTTAAAGTTTTTATTATTTAACTACGTGTTTAACTAAGATCTCTCAGGTAGCAAAGAGATGATGATTTATTCAAGCTATGCTATAAAATTATTTCATCCATTGCTAGGAACAATTTACATGTAGATGCTCAAAAATTGCACTCAAACGTAAGATTAACTATAAAATTATTTCATCCATTGCTGCTAACAATTTATATGTACACGCTCAAAAAATTACACTCAAACGTGAGATTAACGAGTACTAGAGTAAATCTATGCATTAAACTAACTTCTATAACTTAAATTTTATTGACAAATTTTATTTAATATCTACATCAAAAGGAATTTGTAAAAAAGTAACAAAGTGGTGTAATGGAAAACTATTGCTTTTCCGTCAAATTTGTGATGGCTTATTATTATATTAAGAGAAATGTGATTGTAAGGTCTCTATGTACTAAAGCATTTCTTCTTCACTTGCATCTTCTAGTGAACTTCAAGTGGGTTGCAAAGCCTTCATAAAAGATCTTACTGATTTAATAATAATGTACTATATGTGGACCTAATGGTTAAGAGCATGTGTTTCTTCTTAGGAGGTCACGGGTTCAAATCCAAAGGGGGTTGGTTTGCTTATTGTGCATCAAGGGTTGTTCTTTTCCTTGTTGGATATTCAAATAGTAAATGAGCATTTTAAATTTCCAAATATGTTTCCAAAACAATTATAAAATTAATGTACACCAACCCTAAAATACAGTAGCCAAAGTTATTGCACAAACTACAGAATGCATATTTTAATGCTTTTGAGCAGGAACAATGGATTTGGATTCTTAACAAAACCAACATGTTCTTGCCTCTATTTTTGTGTCTCTCTCGGGATTCCCGGTGAATCCTAGTCACCCTAGAAGGCACCGAGACCATGAGAGTTCGAAATTTTGATCATTTGCTCAAAAATTTATTCTATTTAAGAAAACAAAATGCTCTAATTTCTTTATGAAGGAATCGAGACTACGAGAGTTCGAAATTCTGATCATTTGCTCAGAAATTTATTCTATTTAAGAAAACAAGATGCTCTAATTTTTTTACGAAATCAATATAACAGACGAATAACATGATGTGAAAAACTGTCCAATGTTTATTGTTTGTTGTAATATTGCATATTGCATGTGCTCCTTTAATTTCAAATTATAGGGCATTTCAAACTCCAAAACTGGTATTGGTGTTTTATGGGGAGCCTAAGAGCGCATAATTGCACTTATGCTGGGTTGAGGTGCTTTGAAGCTTGTAGCAATTCTTACCTTTCAAAGTATTAAGAGTCAAGATGTGTATTTGTCATATGCACGAATATTAATAAGATAAAACAACATAAATATTTAATAATGTTTCTTTCCATTATTTTTGCATGCTACCTACTAGTTAAGAAAAAAACATATTAGATGTAAATTTCCACTCATGTTAATGTTTTGATAAAGAAGATGTTGGCCACCTGTAGCTCACATGGTAGAGCACTCTTATGGCTTAAATTTCTCCTGCCAGATGGAAAAAACAACTTTGCATGCAATTCATTTACCAGTCTTTGAATTGTTCCAACTTGAATTGCTCCTGCCACATGGCAAAACCAACCTTGCATGCAGGTCTTTTACGAGTCTTTGAATTATTTGCGAGGCAAAGGTCATGGTACAATCCTTAATCCTCCAAGTGGACAATCACCAGAAAAAAAATGCCAAATGTGTTTTGTTCTGAGCATGCAAAGAGCAATTGTCTCTGATGCAAAAGGAAAACCCTAGTGCAGCTGCAATAGTTCTGGCATTTAAACATAATAAGTTAAGGTGCAACAAAATAGGAGGAACAATATTTTACGGCTTTTCAAATTCAGGAAAAAGGGTTCGAGAGGTCTAGATCGCTACATCTTTGAAGAGTTAAGACAACTACACTTGAGATATTCTTCGCAATCTTGACAAAATGTGCAGAGTTCATAGCAGAATTGAAATTACGAAAGCAATTGGTGAAATTAGTATAGAGGGATTTCTTAGAACTTTCACCATCCTTGATAGAGCTAGATTTGCCTGTAACTATCAATAGGAAGTTGCTCGGCCTTGAATGAAATAGTCTCATATAAAATGAAATAGTTAGGTCAACGAACTATGCAACTAGCCTTATCAATCAGTGGATCTTTCATAGGTGAAAAGTTTTGGTCTGAGATTTAGAACTGCTGCCTTTGCATCTGGTGATAGGTAAAATGAACCAGATATGCATCATTGGAACAAACTGGATCTTCTTCAATCGGCTAAGAAGTTGGTACGTCTGTAATTACCTGTGCCTTTGTAGCAATGTTCCCTGTTGGAACAAGATCTTGTACTAGAAGCTCGAGTGAAAATACTTAAAATATTAACACCGATCAAATGCAATAATTGGGATAGGAGCAGTCTGCTACAGGAGACAGCCACCATTATTGAAGTGGTGCTACAAGCCTGAAAAGATGTGAGTTACTTTATAGTTATTATTTCTTGCTTTGCTCATCAACTAATCTGCAATGAGCTATTGATTAATTTTCTTGAACTTGGTCAATAAACAAACAAAAAAATGTATGCATGAATTATAAATGTTTGGTAAATTTTTAGCACATTCTTTGGATATAGGTATAACGTTTTTGAGGCACCACAAGTGTAGTGATTTCTCTAATTCAATTATGCCATTGTAGTTTCTCTAATTCCACTATCCCATTGATGCACCAGGATTATCAGCCTTAAAAGGTCGTAGTTGATCGTAGAAGCTACAACATAGATCAATGGCCCAATATGGTAGCTGTGAAGGTATGTTGAAGGTATATGTTTTTGTTGATTGTTTCACCTGTACAATACACTAATGCTTAAACAATAAGATAGATGGAGCAGATTTAAGTTAGCCTTGGTAGAGTTTATATGGAACAAAAATCTAAGGGTATCTCTGCTACAGGTTAATCTGATCACTGTCACTGCATAAGGTCCCCAAAGGTGGAGGGTCATGGCATAGTAAGCTATTGATTTTGTGGGTGCTCAGAGTTTTCGCTAGATCCCTCTGGGTGAATCATGAATTCGTTAAGCCACCGCAACAAGAAATATTACCACAAAATAGGATGATTACAATCAAGAAAGTCAAAGCATACCTTCATATTGTGCTTAGGTAAAGTTTAGCAATGGTAGATCCTGCAGCATATGAGCTATAGTAACAGATCCTGTAGCAGATTCTGTAGCCTCAGTTCAAGCAATTCCAATTCATCCCACATAAGAAGTAACCGAGCAAGCTAGAGAATAGACGAAACCTGTTTACTTACCGTAGGGTGGGCATAGGAAGCTAGATCCACAGCCATAGGTTTAAAGGGAAACAAACTCACTTCCATTGCAGTCTGCACATACAATTCAATGTAGGTTGGTTGAACCAATACGTTGCAACTCTCTTGTGTTGATCAAGATCAAAACTACATATGAAAGCATGAAGAAGGGGTGGAAATGACAAAGGCGGTTAAGGACATAGGTGGCAGTGGCTATGGTGACTAAGGAGGTGGTGGAAGGAAGTTGGCACTTGAGGCAAAGGCATAAGCAGTGGAGGCTGTGAGATGAGGTGATGGTTCTAGAAATAGAATTGAATGCAAACTAGTAGACCATTTAAAGAACCTTTCTAAAGCCAAGACGAGTGCCGCCATCTCGGCAATAAGACTCCAAGTTTTAATCCAATTACATTCAAAATAAATCTAATTTAATGTTGAAATATATTTCGAAAAATAATGGTTAATGTAATACATAGGAAATTTTGAAAAATAATTCAGTCAACTGAAATAATGGTTAATGATGGTTAATGTAATACATAGGAAATTTTGCAAAAATAATTCAGTCAACTGCCAAACTAATAGCAGTCAACCTGAAATTAAATACAATATACCTGCGCCTTCGGTAGGTATAATAACATTTAGATGCATTTTTAGATGCAAAAGTATAGTTCAACTTGAGTCATTATTTCATATGACTCAATCTCTATTTATAATATTACTTAATATGAATTGTTTTTTAATCATTATACTTCTAAATAATCTCTATTTTTAAATGGACTTGCCATCTAACCCACTAGACTATATTCCTTATTTTCAAATCACTTATTAAATAAACATGAAATGTCACTAATTAGGTCTATCCCATCATCTACTATGTCAATTTTGTCTAGTGCATGTCATCCTCAGGTTATTATACAACTCTACCACCTATTGCATCACTATATGAATTTGTTGCAATTCAATTTAACCAAACGAGTTACTTTGTTATATTACATCTATTTAAAATAACATTTTAAAAATGTTATTCTTTTATACATATCTCAATTCTATTTTATTTATTCTATTTTATTTCCTATACTTAGTTTAAGTTGTTTTTACCATATCATTTATATTAAGAATCTCAATTTTATATTTATTTATTCTATTTTTTCTTCCTATACTTGGTGTAAGTTGTTTCTACCATATCATTCATATTGTATAACTATACTATTAGCTTTCATCGTTTACATTCCATAGATATAGTATTAACCATTAATTTTATAGTTATTTATTCTATTTTTTTCCTATATTTGGTGTAAGTTGTTTCTACCATATCATTCATATTATCATTGGGTGTCTCAATTTTATATTTATTTATTCTAATTTTTCTTCTTATACTTAGTGTAAGTTGTTTCTACCATATCATTCATATTGTATAACTATAGTATTAGCTTTTATCTTTTATCATTTATATTCCATAGATATAGTATTAATTATTAATATTATTTTTTTTTAACTTGAAGAAACTATATATGTGTTATAGAATAAGGGTAAAGAAGACTCGATATAATGATAAGATGAGAGTTGGATGGATAAATAAATCTTACATGAGACATTAATATCAACCAACATGTACATATTTAAGGATTTAAAGTTTTATATTCAAAAGAAATGATAGACCTTCATCTAGTTTTCCAAGTTAGCTGTTTTTTTTTTAAATCAAGCATTTCCAAAATCATGACTACAAAATTAACATGTACATATATTTTTATCCAAGATCATTTGAATGTAGCGTATCTACCTTCCTCAAGAAATTTGAATGCAATAATGATTGCAATATCTTCAATATTATGAAAACATAGATGCATCTAAATAAATATCACAAGGATAGTGGGAAAATGGTTGATTCCATACTTTCTAGCCAATTCATGAATCTTATTACGTATTTGTCTTGTAAAATTGCTTGAGATTAATCATTACAAAATGAAAATCTTATTTGTGTTTTTGTGATCAAGTGAATTAATCACAAATAACTTGTTATATATGAGAGATCTTGTTTTTCACGACTCGAAGAAGAAATATCCCTCCACCCAAATAGTACTCTCTTAACGGATCTAATGTGTGATGAAAAATCTATAGCAACGTCCGACTTTACCTAAAATAAAGAGTGTTAGTTAAGATTAATAAAGTTGGACCTTGTTATAAATTCTAACTCAAAAGGAGAGAGAGACATTCATAGTGAGAGGATTTGTAGAGATCTGTTCAGAGTGGAGAGAGATCGTACATAGACTCGAACCTTTGTAAATATCTGTAAGAAGAGGTGAGAGATCTATTTGTAAAGAGAGGATTTGTAGAGGTCCATTTGTAGAGAGAGGGTTTGCAGATACCTTAATTATTCATTCTCTTGTTACATTGCATATCACTATACATGAGGCTTCTACACTCTATTAGAAGAATATAAATCATGGTTTGAAATTTATTCAAACATAAAAGATGATGCACTAGAGTGTAAAATACAAAAGGTCATAATGTGAAGAAAATTGGCTATTGACAGTGGAGCTACTAGAGTGTCTATACATAAGAGATTTGAGGGTTGTCACCAATAGGAGGGTTGACCCACTTGCAAATAAATTGAGTGTTAAAGGAACAACATGGAGAGGTAAAAAATGTCAACAAAAACATGAAATATGTTCACTAGGAAACTTAATGACATTGCTTATAACTCAACCCAAAAATTTATTTTGTGAGTCAAGTTCATATAAACTAAGGTTCCTACCAAATGTATCCATATTAACCATGGATATAGTAGTGGAACGAGTTAATTATTCCAGTTTGTAGTTGGTTGATGATTCAAAGACCTAATAGAGAGACAAGTGACATGTTCAAATATCCACGTGCAAGTGTTAAGTGTAAGGACCTATATTAGGAAACTATGCTAAAAAATATGCATGACAATTAGTTCATAGACTTAGGGATTTAAAAACCTTTCAAACTTTCCCAACATGAGGATTCCATAGGTGCAAACGAGGACATTGTTAGAATTTTTAAAGCCACAGAGTGGGATGAGTTTTGGGTGACTAGTGCCCATCCTATGAGTTTAATATTTATGGCACCAAACTATGTATTTTTAGGTTTACTCACTGTTTGTTGTGGGGCCTAATCTTCCAGATCTAGAGATATTATTCAATCGTGTTTGTACCATAGGTGTACTGTACACTCGTTCCCCCTGCCTTGGGTTTAGGGGTAGCACACCGAAAAAGGGGGTTCGGGGGCAACGCCCCTGAGATAGGGGAGTTCAAGGGCACTGTCCCCGAGAAACAAGGGTTCAGGGAAGAGACCCTAAGAAATTTTTTTGGGATGTGTGTTGGTTAACAGTTATGTGGACCCATGGTATTTTTCCCCTATAAAAGAAAGCATTGTAACACGATTGTGTATGGTATTGTATTTTATTGAAAACAATCTCTGTGATTGTGTGAGAGAGACTATGACAGCATGAAGAGGAAGTGTAATGGTTTTGTAGGTTGTATCCTTTCATCTTTCTAGACTGTAATAAAAGGACTGGAAATTTCTTTATGGACGTAGCCCATCGTTTGGGTGAACCACGCTATATTTTTGTCTCTTTGTATTGCGTTTAATGTGTTTTGCATCTTGTTTAGTGATTTAACTGTATATTTTATATTGCTCTGCAGTCCTGTTTTCTAGCAATTAGTATCAGAGACAAAAGGTCTATTTGGGTGGTAAACTCGTAGGAAAGAAGGGTTTCTGGTTTGAGTGGGAGTAATGGTGGAAGAGGAAAAGTTTAGGGTCAAGATATTTAATGGCCAAAACTATCCGTTATGGAAGATGCAAATGGAGGACTATCTGTACCATAAAGATCTGTACCTGTCGTTAGGTGGAAAAGAAAAATAGTCGGCAGCTATGAAGGATGAAGAATGGGAGGTTCTTGATATAAAGGCACTGGGAGGAATATGGTTGTATGTGGATTCATTGGTGGTTTTAAATATTTCAAAAGAAAAAACAATAGAGGGCGTGATGAGTGAATTAGGTAAGCTCTACGAAAACCCTCAGCTTCCAACAAGGTATTTTTAATGAAGCGTTTATTTAATATGAAGATGTCAGAAGGTGGATCTGTTGCCAATCATTTAAATGAGTTTAATATACTTACCAGTCAGTTAAGTTCTGTAAAAGTGAACTTTGCTGATGAGGTTAGGGCTCTTCTAATATTGTGTTCACTCCCAGAAAGCTGGAATAACTTGGTCATGGCTATAAGTAACTCTGTCCCTAGTTCAAACACTCTTAATTTTGATGATGTTTTTGGTGTTATTCTTAGTGAAGAAATGCAAAGAAAAAGCATAAGTGAGGCATCAAGTAATGTGTTGACCATGGAGAGTAGAGGGAGACAAAATGAGAGAGGAAGGAGCCCAAGAAATCGTGGCAAGTCTAAAAAAGGCAGATCCAAGTCCAGATTTGGAAAAATAGAGTGTTGGAACTGTGGTAAGAAAGGACACCTAAAGGAAAACTGCAGAGCACCAAAGAAGAAAGGTGAGAGGCAGCAAGAGACTACTGAGGAAGTGAATGTAGAAGGTGATGTGTTACAAGATGGTTTGATTATTTATTTATATAATACCAGTGATTATTGGGTAGTAGATTCAGGGGATTCATGTCATGCTACACCCCATAAGAAATTCTTTCATGATTATGTTCAAGGTGATTTTGGGCATATGTTATTGGGGGATGATGAACCATGTAAAATTGTTGGAAAGGGTAAGGTATGGATTAAGTTAAATAATGGAAATTATTGGCTCCTAAAATATGTAAGGAACATTCCTTCTACAAAAAATAAATCTGATCTCAACGTGACAATTGGGAGATGGCGGTTGTTTGTCTACATTCGGAGAAACGTGGTGAAAGGTCACTAAAGGATCAATGGTAATAGAAAAAGGAGATAGGATAGGTACGTTATATTTATGTCCTCATAATACTGATTATTATTTCTCTATAGCTTCCACAGAAATAGGTGGGACATTGTGGCATCATAGGCTTGGCCACATGAGTGAGAAGGGGATGCATATTCTCCACTCAAGGAAACTACTTCTAGATCTGAAGCAGGTAAGTTTGGAATTCTGTGAGAACTGTGTTTTTGGAAAACATAAGAGAGTTAGATTTCTCACGGTTGGGAAACAAAAGAAGAGTGAAAATTTAGAGCTTGTCCGTACATATGTATGGGAACCAGCTCAGGTACAATCTCTTTATGGCTCTCATTATTATGTTACTTTTATTGATGATGCAACTAGAAAAACTTGGGTTTATTGCATTAGAAAGAAATATGATGTGTTTGATACTTTTAAGAACTGGAAAGCTTTGGCTGAGAATGAGATAGGAAAAAGGTTGAAATGTCCCATATCTGATAATGGAGGTGAGTACTACAGCAAGGAGTCTGACAGATAATGTTCACACAATCGGATTCGCAGAGAGAAGAAAACCCATGGAACACCACAAGAAAATGGTGTGTTACAAACAATAAATAGAATGATCATGGAGCGTGCAAGGTGTATGAGATTGCGTGTAGAGTTTCCCATACAATTTTGGTTTGATGTTGTAAACATCGTTGTTTATTTAATAAACATAGGGCCTTCAAGTTCTTTCGATGGTGGAATTCCATAGGAGACATGGATAGGTAATTAGGAAAAATACTCATTTGTAATAAATTTTGTTTGTTAAGCATTTCTCCATATTGATAAAGATGATAGAACAAATATTGAGGCTAAATCCAAGAAATTTAACTTTATTGGATACGGGGTTGATGATTTTGGTTATCGTTTGTGGGATTATGAAAAATGAAAAATCATTCAAGAGTAGAGATGTCGTATTCAATGAAAACGTCATGTACAATGATTAGTTGTAGGGAAAGAAAGTGGAAAAGCAAAACACAGAGTACACAATGCTTGATGAAATCAAAGAAAATGAAGTTCCAAAGGCACCAGAAAATAAAGAGCAGCAGCAGATACCTGAAACTCTTGCAACTATAAGAAAATATACCAGGTTAAGTAGACCCCCTGAACAATTCTCTCCTTCACTATATTATTTATTGATGACTAATTCTGGTGAACCAGAATGTTTTGAAGAGACAATTCAAGTAGAAACTAGAAAGAAGTGGGAGCAAGGTATCGATGAGGAGATGGAATCATTGGTAAGAAAATAGACTTGGGATCTGGTTAAGTTGCCTGCAAAAAAAAGGGCATTGCAAAATAAATAGGTTTATAGGTTGAAGGAAGAAGATGGAGGCAAGAAGAGGTACAAGCATAGTCTTGTTGTAAAGGGGTTTGCACAAAAGAAAGGTATAGAATTTGATGAAATATTTTCTCTTGTTGTTAAAATAAATTCAATTAGAACCATTTTAAGTCTAGTGGAATTAGAATATTTGCATCTTGAACAGTTAGATGTAAAAACAACCTTTCTCCATGGGGATTTCGAGGAAGATATTTATATGTAGCAGCCATAGGGGTATGAGTTCAAAGGGAAGGAGAATTTGGTTTGTAGAATGAAGAAGAGCTTGTATGGCCTGAAGCAAGCTCTAAGGCAATGGTATTTAAAATTTGATAAGTTTATGACATAGCAAGGTTATGATACATGTCATTCTAACCACAGTGTTTATTTCAAGAGGTTAGATAACAGAAGATATATTATATTGTTATTATATGTGGATTAGATGCTTCTTGCAGGGTCTAACATGCAAGATATAAATGTGCTCAAAAGAAAACTAGCTAATTCATTTGTGATTACGGATTTGGGTGCTGCAAAGCAAATCCTTGGTATGAGAATAACAAGCGATAGAAAAAATCACAAATTGATGTTGTCTCAAGGTGAGTACATAGAAAAGGTGTTGCGGAGGTATAGAATGCAGAATGAAAAACCAGTTAGTACACCTTTAGCTAGCCATTTCAAACTAAGTAAGGAGATGTGTTTAGAGACACAGGAAGAGATATATTACATGTCCAGGATTCCCTATTCATTAGCGGTTGGAAGCTTGATGTATGCCATGGTGTGCATGAGACCAGATCTTGCACATGCAGTGGGATTTGTTATAAGGTATATGAATAATCCAGGTAAAGAGCATTGAAAGCAGTACAATCGATTCTCAGGTATTTGAGAGGTACCACTTCTCATGCATTATCTTTTGGAGGTTCAAACACTGTTCTATAATGATATGTTGATGCAGATATGGATGGTGATAAAGACAACAGGAGGAGTACCATAGGGTATGTTGTTATTGTGGGTGTAATAGTAGTAAGTTGGATTTGAAAACTGCAACAGGTTGTTTTACTTTCAACAACGGAAGCAGAGTATGTTGCTGCTACAGAGGCTAGTGAGGAGATGATTTGGTTGCAGAGGTTCATGGAGGAATTGGGTAAGAAGTAGGAGAATAGTAGGTTGCACAGTGATAGCCAGAGTGCCGTTCATATTGCAAATAACTCAGCCTTGCATTCGAACACTAAACATATACAACTCAAGTACCACTTCATAAGATATGTTCTAGATGAAGAACTGTTAAAATTGGAAAAGATACATACTAGCCATAATCCTGCAGACATGTTGACAAAGGGAGTAACTAGAGAGAGAATGAGTTCCTGATCGGTTTCTGTTGACCTTCAAGCATGACAGTGAAAATAAGAAATTTTCCAAGCCCAAGGTCTAGAGCATAGTCCAACAAGAGCAACAGTTGTGGAGTTGGTTTGATCAGTCTCCAAGTGGGAGATTATTGGTTGTGGAGCATGATCTTCTAGATCCAAAGATATTATTATGTTGTGTTTGTATCCTAGGTGTTCGATCGTTATAAATACTACGAGCCTTTTGAAGCAAGCAATAAATATTTATTTTTATAGGAATATATTAAAATAGAAAAGGATATTCAACAAAGTCTTTATAGACCCATTATAGGGGTCCTTATATTATTTGTAAACACCCATGGATGTTCTAATACAACAATTCATCACAATATATCTCATAAAATTTTGAAGAATAAATCATAGAATCTACAAAAAAGGTATAAATAAAGGAACAAGCACATAAACAAACCATCCACAAAATGATCACAAAATTTATCCTAGAAAATCCAATATATGAGAAAACCTATATATAAGGTGAGGCATATGATCTAGTCTCTCTTAACTATAGTTATCAAAATGAACATACAAAGGAATGGGAAGTGATTATGGAGTTACCTTCAAACATTTTGGCCTCAATGTCTGCTGTGAAATATCCTCTCTCTTATGATCTTATCTTATAATACTATTTCAAGATGTTATTATTAGCTATGGAAGAAGTAAAATGCTCAAGAATCGAAGTTTTTCTTCTCCTAATGACCTAGTATTAAACATATCTCAATAGCCATATAGGGTAAGGTATTTTTGAATTCATCAACACTCAATTATTAATTAGGTTTGGACCTTCACAAATATTGATCAAATTATGCATGTGTCCATCCCTTCTTGTTATAGTAATGATTTAGATGTGGCATTCACTTCTACCAAGGTGGTCCACAAGTTGGATAAGTTGTGGGAAACAAAACTTTCACATATGACCTCCAATTGGGTATTATTATTGTTGTATTTTTGGAAAGGTTTCATTATATAGAATATGGAACCTTGGTCCTATAAATGGGTTGGAAAAAAAATAAGGTCATTTGATTCCTCAAAAAGGCTCCATAATTTTTTCAGACAATTTTTTAACCTAATTTTCACCTAGAAAGTACCCAAATAGATGAAAAATTATCTTATGATCCTAATTGAATCATACCTCCCCATTTACGGAGGAATTTGATATTCAAAATATTTACTTAATGAGGTGAGTAAAATTTTCCTCTTCATTCTCCTTAGGGTACCATTTCATGTGGAAGTTCTCCTTTCAAGCCACTATTTCAAAGGTTATGTTGCCCTTGTCTCATAGTTCTAAACTTCTTCTAGAAAATTGTGTCTTCTTCCAACTTTATTTAAGCATCGAGTTTCAAGTCCTCTATGGTAAGTAGGATGTGATCCTCCTCCTAGTATAAAATGGAAGGATTACATAATTTCAATTTGTCCATACTCACTACTAAGTAAAATCCCATGTGTGGGGATAGGATGAGTATATGGGATGTTAAGTTTTCATATGCTAGACTAGATTCAATAGTATTCAATTCAAAATCATAGTAACAACATATCAAGAATCACTGATAGGAACAAAATCACAAGAGAGACACAACATTTATCCTGGGAAACCCTCAAGGGAAGAAAACCCAACAAAACTTCCTCTGTATAAGATGTATAAAAGAAAACCCCAAAAACATGTGCTCTCCTCCTTCTATTTTCTCTCTCTCTCTCTCTCTCTCTCTCTCTCTCTCCTATGTTCTACACAAGTGAGTGAGTCTGTGTTCAAATAAGAACCACAATTCCTCTATTTATACACATGTGTCAACTTGACTTTTTCACTAGACAAGTTGTCCCCAATAAACTGTATGGGATGACTTCACCTAGGAATACTCAAAAAAAATATTCTATATTATTTATTAGGCTACTAAAGACTTGACACAAGTGGAGGATTTACCTCATGGTTCTATGATAAACAAATACAATAGTAACACCCCATCGGAAGAATAATAACATCTCCCTTGGGTTACATTAGTAAAATACATTTGGCATATCCTTTGAAATTACAATATTTCAACACTCCCCCTTAATGAGAAGGTTATTCTACCTACAACATCATCATAGAATATAGGTGAGTAGAGAGACATTTACAACAATACATTGAGGTAATACATATATATGTCACAGGAATTTTTCCACAATAAGTAACTGGAACAGTTATGCTTTATCTTCTGCATCACATGATCACTTGGTCCTTTATTTGAACCAACGCTTCGATCTTTTCATCCTTCGTAGCAGCACTTTGATCTTCTAGATCCTTTACATTACTTTGATCCTTTGTAGTACCACTTCGATCTTCTTGATCCTTTGCAGCAACACTTCGATGTTCTTGATCCTTTGCAGCATCACTTCAATCTCCTTAATCCTTTGTAGCAACACTTCAATCTTCTCGATCCTTTGTAGCAGCACTTCAATATTCTACAATAGCCTTCTTATATTCTCAATCCTTTGTAGCAACAATTTGATCCTTTAAATCCTTTTGTATTAGTGCTTCGATCCTTTCGATCCTTTGCATCATTCCTTCGATCCTTCTTGATCTTTTTCAGACGCAGTTCGATCTACTTGATCCTTCATTGTTGTACTTTGATATACTTTATCCTTTTCCACCATGCTACCTATAGTACACATGATCTATTTGTAGGATCATCAGTCCTAATCACTTTAGGACATACGTCCAAGGACGATGCAAACATCCATCAGCCTAATCCATGAAATTGATTAGCTAAATGTAGATCTCAACCTGATGCAGTGCTGGTCCTATTGTTCATGATGACTCATCATAGACCATCCATACAACATAGGTTAGGACCACAAGTGAGTGTTATACTACGGTATCTACACTCACATGTAGGTATACTCTACCATGTAAGAGTATTATCTACATAGCATATCTCAATAGAATTCGAAATGTTGGCCCAACGTAGAACATCCAGGGCCACATAGGTTAGGACTAATCCAAAGTGAGTGTTATACTAGAGCATCCGTGAGGACTCATCATAGTCTATTATCTATGTTTTTTTCATCTATGGATGAGAATGATACTGTAAGTGTACTCCCCGTATTGATTCTATGGGTATATGATGGCACTGGTTTGTTTACAGACCTCAAAACTGAGAACTGAAACTAACATGCCTTATTATTATTTCAAAAAACTTTTCTTTAACTTCCTTTCCGCACTTTAGTGGGATACAGAAATCAGATTATTAGGTTTCAAAATAGAGTTTCCTCCCTTTTCACAATTTCTCGATTTTTTATTTTTTGTTCCAGTTGCAGAAGTAGGATCAACCACTTTCGAAAGACGTTCTCTACACCTTTCAACTTTCCTAAAATATGATTTCTAATTTGGAATTCAGAAGTTGAATTATCGACTTTTGAACCTCCATTACTGCACTTATTCATGTTTTCGGGTTCAGCTTTCCTCTCCGGGGTGCGGAAGTTTGATTTTCAACTTTTGACACTCGTAGTCCTCCAATTCTTGATTTTTGGATTCTGCACAATGCTTCTTCCCACACCATCTATCCTTTGCGGATTCATTCTTGACCATTGCTCTGCCTCGAGATGCGATCACGGTTTTAACTTTGTGGATGTATGTCTGCTTGCCGTGGAACTTAACTCTAACCATGGATCTATCCAAGATTTATCTTGCAATACATATACACCATTAATTTACTATGTGTAAATCATTTCTCGTCCTTTGCGCGAATTACATCAACTATGAAAATCATTGTGCATATAAAGGATTATAACTCTGTAAAATAGAAATACAGGATTCTATTGATATTCATAAAGAAACCTCTTGTTTTTTATTAAAAGAGAGATCGATACAAACATAGATCATCAAACTCTGTGTATGGTCCATGATTCTAAATATAAGCTAACCCCTTTTGATCTAACCTCAAATCTCTTTATTACAATCAAGATTCTGTGAGGGGTGTGTGCAAGAAGTTGAGGGTCTCTTTTGGCACGTTAGATGCAATACAAAACTGAAAAAACAGGAATCCGTCAACTTGCATGGATATTTTGAGACACTTACACAATGAATCTTGCGATCGGTAAAAAACAAGAAATGTAGAAAATTGAATGACCTTTCCATATATATATTTTTTTTCTATTGAAAATGTTGTTAACTATCTAAAGTTAGATAAATTTTAACGGGCATTTTTTATTTTTTGGACAAATTATAAGGTATATGTTTTTGTGGGTGCAGCGTCTGAGTGTCTAAATGATGGAATAAACTTACGAAAACCGGTATACGTATAGAGAACATATAGGAATAGTGCAAGACTATTTTTCCAATAATAAAAATAATATTTTTAATTTTTTTTTAATTATTTAAGATATGAAACCTCGAAAACGGTACGTCAATTGTGGGTGCATCATTTTAATGTCTTAATGCAATTATTTGGAAATGGGTTTTTTATAGCATGTAGAGGTTGGTGTTCTTTAGTGCACCATATATTTTTTGATTAAATGGTTGAGAAACGAAAGAGATATACATGAAACACTACCAGTGTGTTTTTTGAGTTGAGGAGTGATGACAGAAGATAAATAAGAAAAAAATAGAAAAAATTATGTATTCTTGTTAAAATTTACATATTTAGAATATTTAAAAAAAACCATATCTGTTTCTAAAATCTCATAAAAAATGAAGGTGTGCAGCATAATCAGACGAACCGCTAAACACGAGCATATTGAAAATATGGATATAATGTTGAATTTGCCATGGTTTATCATACTCCAAGGCACAGGCATGTTGAATCCCAAGCAAAGTACAAAGCAGACACATAGGCATAGGAATTCCATGAAAGCATGGGTGGAAGCTCGGCGTTATCATTTGGAGGGAATAAATTTTTGAATTTAAACACTACTCAAGCGCGATTTAACTGAACAAAATGCGTGCGCGTTATATAGAAACAAAATGTGACCGTGTTATGTGCATACCAATCACGTACACGTTATGTAAAACCAAAAATAGCATTCATCATCATTTTCATCTTCTTCATCATCTTCAACTTCATCATCATCATCATCATTAACATGATCATCATCTTCAACTTCATGATCATCAACATCATGAACATCATCATCACCAACAACATCATGAACATCATCATCACCATCGTCGTCATCAACATGATCATCATCATCACCTTCCTCATCATCTTCATCATCATCATCAACATGATCATCATCTTCATTACCTTCATATTCATCTTCATCATGATCATCATCATCATCATCGTCATCATCATCATCATCATCACCTTCCTCATCATCATCATCATCATCACCATCGCCATCATCATTATCATCATCCTCATCCTCATCGTCATCATCAGCTTCATCATCACCATCATCATCATCATCATCAACAACAACATGATCATCATCATCACCATCAACATCATGAAAATCATCATCACCATCGTCGTCATCATCATCATGAACATCGCCATCATCACCATCATTGTCATCATCATCATCATCCTCCTTGTCATCATCATCACCTTCCTCATCATCAACATCACCATCACCATCATTATCATCATCGACATCACCATGATCATCATTATCATCTTCATCATGTCCATCTTCATCATCATCATCTTCACCATCATCACCTTCATCATCACCATCGTCATCATCATCATCATCACCATTGTCGTCATTGCCATCATCATCATCATCATCAACAACATTATCATCGTCGTCGTCATTGTCATCATCATCACCTTCATCATCCTTATCATAATCATCACCATCAACATCATGAACATCATCATCATCATCCTCGTCCTCATCATCATCATCATCATCATCACCATCAACATCATGAACATCATCATCATCATCATCATCAACATCATCATCATTCATCATCATCATCCTCATAATCATCATCACCATCAACATAATGAACATCATCATCACCTTCATCATCATCATCATCATCATCCTCATCATCATCATCTCCAACAACATCATGAACATCCTCATCCTCATCCTCATCCTCATCATCATCATCACCGTCAACATCATGAACATCATCATCATCATCTTCATCATCATCATCACCTTCATCATCATCATTATCATCATCATCATCAATATGATCATCATCATCACCATCATCATCGCCATCATCTTCAACTTCATCATCATCATCATCATCATCAACATGATCATCATCATCACCATGAACATCATGAACATCATCATCACCATCGTCGTCATCAACATCATCATCATCATCACCTTCCTCATCATCTTCATCATCATCACCATTGTCATCATCATCATCATCATCATCATCATCATCAACATGATCATCATCATCATTATCTTCATATTCATCTTCATCATCATCATCATCATCACCATGATCATTGATCATCGATCATCATCATCAACATCGCCATGTTCATCATCATCAACATCATGAACATCATTATCATCATCATCCTTATCATAATCATCACCATCATCATCATCCTTATCATAATCATCACCATCAACATCATCATCATCACCATCATCTTCATCATCATCACCATCAACATCATGAACATCATCATCATTATTCATCATCATCATCATCATCACCTTCATCATCATCATCATCATTCATCATCATTCATCATCACCATCAACATCGTGAACATCATCATCATCATCCTCATCATCATCACCATCAACATCAACATCATCATCATCATCATCATCCTCATCATCATCTTCATCATGAACATCATGAACATCATCATCATCCTCATCATCATCATCACCATCATCATCATGAACATCATCATCATCACCTTCATCATCATCGTCATCATCATCACCGTCAACATCATGAACATCATCATCATCATCCTCGTCCTCATCCTCATCCTCATCATCATCATCATCACCTTCATCATCATTATCATCATCATCATCATTCATCATCATCATCAACATCGTGAACATTATCATTTTCATCTTCATCATCATCATCATCCTCGTCATCATCACCATCAACATCATCCTCATCATCAACATCATCAACATCATCATCATCATCATCATCATCACCATCATGAACATCATCATCATCATCCTCATCATCATCATCACCTTCATCATCATCATCATCCTCATCATCATCATCATCACCTTCCTCATCGTCATCCTCATCCTCATCATCATCATCACCTTGAACATCATCATCATCAACATCAACATGATCATCATCATCACCATCAACATAGTGAACATCATCATCATCACCATCAACATCATGAACATCCATCATCATCCTCACCATCACCATCACCATCAACATCAACATCATGAACATCATCATCATCATCCTCCTCATCATCATCACCATCAACATCATGAACATCATCATCATCATCATCACCATCAACATCATGAACATCATCATCATCCTCACCATGAACATCACCTTCATCATCATCATCCTCATCACCATCATCATCATCATTCATCACCAGCAAACCGCCTAACGTCCTTTCATGCACCTAACTGTCTTCGTCCCTTCCTGCACAGCCTTGAACCGCCTTCCTACACAGGCTAAGTGCCTTCCTACACAGGCTAAGTGCCTTAATGCACAACCTAAGTGGATTGCCTTTAGCTTACAATGTTTTAAGCTTTACTAACCATTTCATTAGTATGACCATTTCAAAGTAAGGTGCATGGCCTTCCTCTCTTTGTAAGCCTACAACCATAGTAAGCCCTTCCTTGGATAGTGTGTCTTCCCTCTTGTTATGTTCTTTAAAGAGATGACTGAAATCCACAAAGGTGAACAAAGATATGAGTTTCCTGGTATTTATGCACCAGGCCTCTAAGTTCACCATAGCAAGTGTGGATTCATTCCTTGCCCAATTTATAATCACAGAGGAATCACCAAAGATATGTAAGTATGGCAACCCAATATCTTTGGCAGTGTGTAATGATGCCCAGAGCGCCAATAGCTCAGCTCTAGTATTAGTGCTATGCCCACAGCCTAATTTTATAGAGAGAGAATGCTGATCATTTAACCAAATACAAACATCTGCTCCTCCTATAGAATCTATCGCAGCTCCATCAAAAAACACCATAGGAATTTTTTTTGCAGGAGGAACACCAATGATCCTAACTTTGGATCTATTTGCTTGTGGCACCTGATGTGAAGCAACATCTAACATGATCAAATGACAAAGTCTGGAGATTATAGGTTCCTTATCTTAAAAAATATAGCTATTCCTGATCTTCCAAAGATTCCAGATAAAAAAGAAGGGCAGATACATAAGCTTCCTACCCTTTGAAACCCAGGTGGACAGGTTTTCTAAAAGAGATGAATCAGACCAAAGTAAATGAACATCAAACATACTTCCCAAGCTGTGAATGACGTTTTTCACAAAGGAGCAGCCAACAAAAATGTGGTCAACAGTTTCAGGTTCGATTTTGCAAAGACAACATCTGTCAGGGCCAATCCAACCCCTCTTGTGGAGGTTATCCCAAGTATTTATTTTCCTATTGATAGCCAGCCAAATAAAGCACTTCAATTTTTGTGGTATATTGAAGCCCCAAACCTTCGGGAGAAACCCATCTTTTATCAGAGGCAAGTGCTCAGATACTATGAGCTCGTAAGCTTTTTTGGTTGAGACCATACCAAATTTTTTATCAAACATCCAGAGCAAGGAATCCTCATGATTTCCAATCTTAATGCAGCCATGTGATAGGCCATTGACAAAAGACGACCATTGATCAGGGGCCAAACACCTCCCAAGCTGAGGTATGTTGCCGAATACTAGAAGTTTAAACCATTACTATGACCTTCCAAGATTTGAGCCTGTGCCAGGTTTGAAATCCCATAGTCAGTCAGATAATCCCGAAGGTCCTCTCGTAAATGATATGAAGAGTCAATACCATCAATCAGATCAACTCCCAGGTGGTTTTTCAGACCATTTCCAACCTTCCAGCCAAGCTGACAAGTAATCCATGACAATATCCTTATAAAACCATTCCAAAAAATGAAGTTCCATTGACAATGAACTTCCGGGATATGATCCAATCCTCGAAAGGTTTGTTTTTTATGTACTTAAATGTTATAATCCGGCTCTAAATGCCATTCCCCTTAAGTAGCAAACACATATTCTTCATCATAAGCGAGATCCCAAACCATTCCAAGTTCTTTATATCCCAACCACCGCATTCAATAGGGGCTGAAATCACTTCCCAACTAGCCAGGTGATATTTCTGTTACCCGTTAATGCTCCCCCAAAGGAAAGAAAAGATAACTTTCATCAGCATATTCAGAATAGATTTAGGACATCTGGCCAAGGCAAACCAATACATAGCAAGTCCAGTGAGAGCTGATTTAATAAGAACAACTCTGCCTCCCAGAGATAGTAGCCGGTATGACCAGTTTTTAATCTTATTTTCAAACATTTCCACCATCCATCTCCAGTCTAAAGATCGATACCCCAATGGTTTAAGGTGATAACCCAACACATAACCAAAAATTGTAAATGAGACTTTAAGTCGATATCTATTGCCAATACCTTGAGAAAGGTTTACAATGTAATGCAATCTATTTAAATATTTTTGTTAACATGGGAGGCCAATGGTTTGTTGTTTATTTATTTATGTTTTTATGTACATGCATTAAATTTTTAATGCTTGCTTGTCCTCGAAGGATAGATTTATGAGTAGTTTGAATATAAAATTTTAAACAGATATGTTTTCTAAAATATAAAATTTTAAGCTATAATATATGTTTTTTTAACGTAACTTTTTCTTTTACTTGTACTTTTGTTAATTTTAAAATCAATTTTAAATCATATCTAATAATCTTTTTAATAACCTTTCATATCCTTATATATTCAGTAAGTAGCACAAGGCATAATTTAATTATTAATATTTAACCATCATAAAATTTAGTTTCTATTATGTGACAATTACATTCTTAATTTGAATTGTTTAATTAATAAAATAATACACATGTTTCTTCCCTGTCCTTGTCATGTTCTCGTGGATCTGTGTCGACATCTTTTGGAGGGAGTTCTTTGCCAGGAGTTATCCTGCCCTTCGCGGTTAAATTCAGAGGCAAATTTTCGTTGGATTGTGTGCAACCATTTAAAAAAAAGTACAACATTTATTGCCACTTTACCTCAGGCGGTCATGCTACTTGGTTGAAGGATCAACCAAAGGAAGTGGCAGGTCTGAGTCCTGAAAAGCACCCAAAAAAACTCTCTCAGGTTCAGGTTAGTAAGATTTGCGGTATTTTGATTCCGTGAAGACGTATTAGTGAAGATTGAGGTAATTTTGCTTCTGTTTGAGAAGTATCTTTTTCCTTGATACGCATTCTTCCTTTGATAATGGTAATTGTTTTCTTTTTAAAAGATTTTACTTGAGTTCCTACTAATTTTGGTCATTTTGTTTTTAAACAGAAGTCACTCATGGAGAGTGGAGATGCTACATTAACTGAATGCCGTATTTTTCAGGAAGAGGACAGTAAAGAAAATATGGAAAATCCCTTTTCCTGTTCTAGCACTTTGAAGGTATGAGGTTTAGGGCTTAGGAGATAGATTAAAGTAGTTTGGATATGTTGTCTCTGGTGAATTGAAGGTGTGAGGTTTAGGGTTTAGGATATAGATTAAAGTAGTTTGCATATGTTGTCTCTGGTGAATTGAAATATTTATCGTTATTGAGTGTTTATTATTGAATTCTCACAGTATGCTCATAGTAGATGCCTAGAGCGTTGGCCCCAGAAAAAAGGAGATTCCATATGTGAATTGTGCTATCAGGTTTATAGTTTTTAATTGCCATTCTTACTATTAAGATTTACCTTTAAGTCTCAAATTATAAGGCCGCTTGTGTGTTGGCTTGGCTCTGGTTAAGCCTTTCACAGTATTAATACCCTTAGGCCTCAAATTATAAAGCCACTTGTGTGTTGGCCTGGCTCTGGTTAAGCCTTTCACAGTATTAATACCCTTAGGCCTCAAATTATAAGGCCACTTGTGTGTGTGTTGACTGTATACTTAATTTTTTTTTATGATTTACAATTCGCGTACGCGTTTTATAACTACATATCACGAGCGTGTTTTGTAGTTATATAACACGTACGCGATTTGTCTTCCTATCCTACATGTTCCATGACATGTCAGGCTCGGGTTGAACCATACCAAGTGCTATGTCAGGCTCGGGTTGATGTATTTTTTGGTAACATGATGTTGTTTTTGAAAACTAGGATTGCATCTTAAAGGTCCCTCATCTTCTTGCACTGACCCTGAGATTTTCCAAAAGTTCCTCCAGCTACCCAAGCTCCTGTGAGCTACCTAAGCTATCTACCAAGTATGCTAAATTTGTTTAAATACAAATATATTTCTGTTTCTCATATCCATGAAGACATGATCGTGACTCATGAATCTTTTAATGACTCACTAGCTATTAGAAATACTCAGCAACTCCAACTCAACCATATCTATTTACATGTGGAAAAGGATCCATATTCCTTATCCATTTTTATTTAACTTTTACAAAATAAAACAAATTACAAATGTGTGAGACTCTAGGTATCTTAAGATTCAACTAAATTTGTTGAAGTCATGGATAACTTCATCTTCATGAGCCTATGCTCTTGCATCACACTCCCTAACTTGAAATTCTTCATGGGATCCTTTCCATGAGCTCCCTCTCTGCTATTTTTCTGAAGATTTTAAACAGATACCCAAAGTGTAAATTTGGGCAGTGTGCTCATTTTGAATAGTCCCTTCAGCCATGTCTTCCAGCTCTGTATTTGCAATTGATCCTCTGGTTCTTCTAGCATATGTTCAGACTTATTTGAACAGTCAAGTTTCTCTTTCCTTTGACCTGCAACCAAGTTCTCAACTGGTTCTCATTCATCTACACATAAATTAATCAAATTTCCTATCATTAGCTTCTTCTCATCCTTCAAACCAACCTGATATGCTTCCTCAACAGATCTTAATGAAAAAAAACCTGATTCATCTTGTATATTAAATCTTAGACCATTAATATACCTAGCTACCTTCTGAGATGTATCTTCCATATGTGCATATCTGATATTTACCTTGCAAAATTCCTCTGTATACTCACTAATTGTCATTGACTTTTGCTTAAGATTTTTCATTTTCCTAAACAAAATCAACTTATAATCCTTAAGAAGAAATTTACCTTTCAATTTAACTATCATTCTGTTCTGGCTATTGATCCTAGTTTTTTTTTTTCAAGATTCATTCCTCTTGCATACCATCCCACCACAAAGATGCATGCCCTCTTAACCTTGTGATAACAAATCTAGCTTGCCTTTCCTCCTTCACTTCAGCATAGTCGAAGTGTTTGTTCATAGCATTGATCAAATTAATTAACTCTTCTGGATCCAAGCTTCCTTTATAGAATGGCACATCAACTCTTGAACTAGAACCTACACCAAAAATAGACCTAAACATTCTTACATCAAGCATTTCAGCAGTTGTTTCGGCCTCCTCTTCTGGTATCTCTTCATCACCTGTATCGCTAGTGTGCTCATGAGGTATGTCATTTTCTAAGGCTTCTAGCCTTGCTCTCAGAGTTCTTATGTCCTCTCTCAATTCTGAATTGGCAACAGGTCTTCGTCACCTGCCTCAACCTCTTCCAACTCTGGCCTCCATCTCCTAACACAACAATTCACTACTGGACACAATTTTCCTGTCACTAATGTCTTGCTATGAATTTGTTAGTAATACAAGAGTAAAAATAACCTTTCTTTTCATACAGAAAAATTACTCCAACCTCATAACTAACAATTGACAATTTTTTAGAAACAAGAACCATTGTGACTACATTCTCATACCTTCACGCAGCATCCCTTTTATGCTCTAATACCACTCTGATGGCACTGGTTTTTTAACAGACCTAAAAACCGAGAACTAAAACTAGTAGGACTTATTATTCTGTCAAACAACTTGGAACACTATTTAACTTCCTTTCCCCATGCAGAAATCAAATTATTA
>LPNX010915090.1:180873-258436 GCA_001517045.1 Pseudotsuga menziesii | reverse complement strand
AGCTCGTTGGATGCGGAATTTGATTCCGCATCCAACGAGTACCCACACTGCATACTTTTGATGGACCCCGCTACCCCAAAAATAAGAAATACCTGAAAAAAACGTGATGATGATGTCATCATCACGTTTTTTTCAGGTATTTCTTGTTTTTGGGGTAGCAGGGTCCATGAAAAGTATGCAGTGTGGGTACTCGTTGGATGCGGAATCAAATTCCACATCCAATGAGCTCTCCTAATCGAAATTTGAGTAAAAACAAAATGAGATATGTCGAAAATACGAACAAAAAATGTAGTTTTTTTTATTGACAAATATGTAAATTCAACCATTATGGTTGACTTATTTTATTGAAATTCTATTGGTTCTTGAATTCCAACTCACAAAAACTTATTTTGGCACGTTTTCTTATAAGGCCCATTTTAGACCCCAAATTTCCTCTAATGTTTTAAAATAGAGTTTCCACCCTTTTCACAATTTCCCAATTTCTGATTTCTAGTTTGGGTTGCGGAAGTCAGATTATTGACTTTCAAAAATGGTTCTCTGCACCTTCTAACTTTCCCAATTTCTGATTTCCGATTCGGAATGCGGAAGTTGCATTATCAACTTTAGAACCTGGGTTTCTGCACTTCTTCACGTTTTTGGGTTCCACATTCCGATCCAGGATGTGGAAATTGGATTTTCAACTTTTGACGCTCACACTCCCCCAATTCTCTATTTCCACATTTCGCACAACGCTTCTTCCCGCACCGTTGATCCTTTGCGGATTTGTTCTTGACTGTTGAACTGCCTCCAGATGCAATCATTATTTAAACTTTGTGGATCCATGTCTCCTTTCTATAGAACTTAACTCCGACCATGGATTTGTCCAAGATCCATCTTGCAATACACATACACCATCAATTTACTATGTGTGAATCATTTCTCGTCCTCTGCGCAAATTACATCAACTATGAAAATATTTGTGCATATAGAGAATTATAACTTCGTAAAATAGAAATATAGGATTTGATTCATGTTAAAAAAGAAACCTCTTATTCTCCATTAAAAGAGAAATCAATACAAATAGATATCATCAAACTCTTTGTATTCTTCATGATTCTAAATCCGAGCTAGCCCCTTTTGATCTAACCTCAAACCTCTTTATTACAGTCAAGCTTCTGTGAGCTTTTCCAAAAGTTCCTTGAGCTACCCAAGCTTTTGTGAGCTACCTAAGCTATCTACCAAATATGTTAATTGTGTTTAAATACAAATATATTTTTTTTTCTCAGATCCATGAAGATAGGATCGAGACTTATGAATCTACTAGTGACTCACTAACTGCTATAAACACTCAACAACTCCAACTCAACCCTATCTTTTTACATGTGGAACAAAATCTAGATTTCTTGTCCATTTTTATTTAGCTTTTACAAAATAAAACAAATTACAAATTTGAAAGACTCAAGGTCTCTTTAGGTTCACCTAATTTTGGTGAAGTCATGGATAACTTCATCTTCATGAGCCTATGCTCCTGCATCAACGTTTTCCAAGATTAAACTAGAATGAGACAACTGTAATATTCTTATTGATTCTATAGGCATCATCCAAAATCAATAATTAATTAATAATTTCAAAAAAATAAAAAAATAGCTTAATTAACATGTGATAAGTACACGTAGTGATAGTTGTAAAAATTAAAATTAATCTTCAACTATTTTATAAAATACAAGTACCATATTAACACCATTTATTATTAGATACAACTATTAAAGCTTAACTCCAATGATTCTAAACTATTAACTTAACTTCAACTCTAATCACAATTATATTCGATAACTATTAGCTTAATTATTAGATACAACTATTAGCTTAACTACAATGGTTCTATAACTATTAGCTTAACTTTGAAACTCTAATCACTTAAGGCTTAGTCCAACTACATTTGGCATCTAAGAGTCTCTTCAACTTCAACTATTCTATTATTCGATACAACTATTCAATTATTAGCTTAAATACATTGATGATAAAACTCTTAGCTTAACTATTGGGAGTTGAACTAATAAACTCCTCCAAACTTCTCCAAACTCCTAATAAACTCCTTAGTACAATTCGTGATAGTTGGAAAAAACAAACTTCAACTTCAACTATTCCGTACAAGTATTCAATTATTAGCTTAAATACATTGATGATAAAACTATTGGCTTAACTATTGGGATTCGAAGCCGAGTTAATGTCTTAGCATGAGCAGTTGACCTTGATTGTAGTGAAACCATGTACCAAGAACAATCACTTAGGTAATGTGGAGCTTATGTTACACTTAAACTCCATGTGGCACTTGGGAATCGAGTTAATGTGGATAAGGCTTAGTCTAAGCTTTATATTAACTTTTAAATTAACTGTTAAATACAAATATTAGCTTAATTTCAATGATGACACAACTACCAGCCTAACTTCAACTATGAACTTAACAATCATAAATGGTTATTATATTAACTTATCTATTAAATACAATTAATTGACACATTCTTCAATAAAAAGAACATTATACATATGTAAATATATATTTCAAACATATTAATCATAGTAATATTGATAGTATAGTCAATAATTAACCATATTTTGAAAACCTATGGAATTATGTTTAAATTAATTAAAAATATATATATATATATATAATATTAAATATAATATGCGACCAAGGAATTCGCTCCTGGCTACAATAACCATCCACTCCATATGTCAAAACATCCCATAGAACCAAAGAAATGTAACGAAATTAATATAAGAAATCTTCGACTTCCTAATTGGAGCTGTTTCTAGAAGTGCATGCCCATAAGCTACAATAGGCCTGTACCATGTTCATGGCCAGAGTGAAAGTCCCAAAAATAAGAGCTACGACAGTCCATGGCTTTGAGAAATACTGCTGATAATAATAGTTAAATAATTCGGCAAGAACACTTCTGATTTTGATCTTGTAATACTTGGGAATCAGCGCTTTCTCGAGTGCATCTTTCAGATCCTGAGGAGGCTGGACGTAGCCATGACAAAAGGGCCGACGCAAGGTCTCCCAGATGTCCGCTATATCCTTTTCGGTTTGCATACTTCTGTGACTAATCACATGACATTTCATGAGCACCTGAACGTCGTCAGGAGCGTCGATGAAGGAATCCATCATCTGAATAAAGTTCGTCACTGTATTTTGACGGGACGCGTCAACGAACTCCAAGGCGAGCAAGTTTCTAAAGAACACTTCAGTCTGAGGCACCGAGGATACAATCATCCGCGGAAGGTAGATCGTCCCGGAGTATTTGTCGAACCGGATGGCACGGTTCGGCCTCATCGAAAATGATTTGAACTTAATCCCCGCCTTTGCCAGCTCCCCCGCCGTGTATGCTTTGATGGGAAGTTCTCCCCTGGTTCTACGAGTGCAGCGAAAGAAAATATTACACACATTTTCTACCAGGTAGTGTTCCACAACGATGCAGATTCTTTGACGTAGAGACGGATATCGGGTGTCCACTTCTATTCGCAGGAAAGGCGAAACAATTGCCTGAAGGCAACCCAGCAAATGCGGATCCGTGAGCGCTGCATCATCAGCTATTGCAGGTT
This sequence comes from Pseudotsuga menziesii, assembly GCA_001517045.1. NCBI lineage: Eukaryota > Viridiplantae > Streptophyta > Pinopsida > Pinales > Pinaceae > Pseudotsuga > Pseudotsuga menziesii. Next base: position 254,851 of record LPNX010915090.1, on the reverse strand, counting down.
TCAGGACGTAAAAATCGAACGGACACAACTCCTTGCACGCCCTACGCAGCAGTTCCGTAATGCCATTTTCCAAACAGAGAATCCGCGATAATTCAAATTTCTCTAAAATTTCTTTCAGCACAAACAGCGGGATCTGATTTTCTAGCTTCAGAATGTCGCACTTTATACGAACACCGTTCTCACTGTAAAAATCATCAGCGAATAAGAAATATAGAAGAAATAACGAGTCCACCATTATCATGAGAGCGAAATTTTTAGAGTATTTGCCCTCGGTAACTGGCGACCCCCAGTTATAGAAGCGCTCGATCTTTGGCCGCATTTCATCTATCATTGCAAGCATGGATTCCATGCTCTTGCCGTAATTTATGATTTTCTGAGAGAGCATGGCTGCGAACTTGATTTTGTACTCTTCCTTCATTGATATCTTTGTGAGCTCATCATAGTCAAGGCCTACATCAGCTACATCTTCGAGCTTGGGATTATGATAGTGGTAAGGTCCTAGTGAGATGAATTGAGGTATGTATTGCTCTGGATTTGCACTAAGCACAGCTTTAGGCACGTGCATAGGCGGGGCATCTTTTGTTGGCCTTCTTTCCTCAGCTTCATGAAAAATGATGTGTTTCACTCGTGCAGCCCACTCATCGGGAAAGAACTCATTTTCACTTCTTGATTGTTCTGCCATGGCAATCACGAGCTAACGTCTCTGGATTGCTTAATCGGTCCGTGTATATAAGTGAATGAACGTGCACGTGAGAATTGTGAGCTACTGAGTTGCGTATCGTAGCAGCTCGACGCGGGATACTGCTTTACAGGAGAAGGTGTAAAGTGTTTTCTTGGCCGATTGGCTTAATATCATCTTGATAGATGGCAGATTCTCACATGACAAAGAGAGAGATGTGAGGTCGAATAATTTGCCTTTCAACTTTATGCCGCAATGCTTTCGATGGCATATTCTTTTCTTGCAACCGTAAACAATGCTTTCGTAATTGGCATATTTTCAGAAGACATTAATTCGTCGCTTCCTCGAGACGCCAATAATCTTCTTCCTTGCTTTGAAAAATTGTTCAAATATCTTTAAACATTTAGATTGAAATGATCACCATGCTAGCTTTTCAATGCCAGCCATTCTAAGACTGGTATAGACATTTGATCCATGCATATTTTTCCCTTAACCGAGAACAGTGAAATTCTCTCACCCAAAAAATATCGATTTAAACAGTGGATATGTAAAAGAACATGTACAACGTTCGAATTGATTATGTTTGGACGAAGGATAAATTTGCATTCTATTTGTCTGTGTTGGAACAAAGAATTATGTCTTTAAACGTTCACTCAAGTGACGTTGCCAAGATGCTGATTCTCTCCAACATGTTATTTTAAGTGTCAAGTACATGTACGCATGTAACCACATTATTATTACTTTTTAGGTTGTAACACACAATCTCCTTTTGAATAAGAGGAATAGGAAATGTGTTTTTTTTTAAGACGAAGAGCAAACGAGATTTCACCACATTATTCTTACTTTTTAGGGTGTGACACACAATCTCCTTTTGAATAAGAGGAATACCAAACGAGATTTCACCACATTATTATTACGTTTTTTTGGGTGTAACACACAATCTCCTTGTGAATAAGAGGAACAGGAAATGTTTTTTTCCAGAAGAGGAAGACCAAACGGCTAGGAAGGACAAATTATAAGTAAAAAAACAAATTAAGTACATAATAAAATATTAAGATAATAAATAAATGAAGTAATGAATTTAAGTATGAAATAAAATATTAAAATAAAAAACAAACCAATTTGTGAGTCTATATTTATATTTCATGTTTACTTATTTTGTGAATATATATAATATTATTTATTTACGGTCATTTCTTAAATAATAATAAAAGAATTTACTCACTTATTTACAATTATTTTTAATTAATATTTTTATGGACTATATTTCCTTAACCCATATTTTATGGCTATTTAGATGAAAAGTGAAAAAGGGATGGATTTTATGACTATTTAGGTGAAAAGTGAAAAACTTAATACAAAATTATAATACATTTACCAAGGAGTTTATAACTATGTCATTTTAACAAAATATAGATGTGTAGACTCGTTGAAGTCATTAATTATATAAATGGTCGAAATAATCACTTTCAAACTACATTTTGATGACTTTTCAGATGCAAAAGTGCACTTCAACTCGAGTTATTTTTCCATATAATCCAATCTATATTCCTATAGTTTAATACTTATTAACAATCATGTTTGAACCAACCATAAATTTTATTTTAGTTATGAATTGTTTTGTAATCATTATACTTCCATAGCCTATATTTTTAAATGGACTTAGTGTCTCACTCACATGACTAGATATTCCTTATTTGCAAATCAGTAAAGAGGAAATGTTTATTAATTCTTGCATATGATCTAGGAACTAGGAATCAAAATCATCAAAGAATAATTAACAAATACTCATGAATTGGAAATAACTGGAACCGGAATAGGTTTCCTCTCTGTATATTTTATAAACAATAATGGGTTACAATTTCCATGCAGAGCAATAGCTTAACTCCATGAAGAATTCGAATACCTAAGGGACAATTCGAATTCAATGAGCGAGTCTAGCTTAACTGAATCTTTTCCATGTAATCTCACTCAGTTAACCACTTGACCAAAACCCTAATTGACTCACCAAACCCTAACTGAAGTTGGAGTGCAATAAATGACTTAATCTCAACTAAAAGGAGATCAAACACATGTCATAGCAAACCAACCATCAAGTGCTAGTACTGCATGACTCCAATGAACCCTGATGAGGTTAACTAAAGCTGAACTGACCATCAGAAGTTGGTGGAGGCGCCTTGTTAACTCCAGTTCATTAAATAATAATAAATAATCATTAAATAATCATTAAATAATATATTTAATGAATGGAGGTGCCTTAACTCACTGTAACTGACTTGTTGAACTGAAAGTAACCACCAGTTAGCAATTAGGTGCATTAATGTCACACAGATCACCCCTGGAGTGCTCCAGTTAGCCTCCTTGACTGTAGGAGAAGGCTAAGTTAGCCTCCTTGACTGTAGGTAGGCCTGGGAGTGACTGGGATGATGGTAATTAATGCTCCACTGATGTCAATTAAACTTAGGATAGGGGTTTAACTAGGCCAATTTGACCGAAAGAGTGAGTATGATGGTAAATGTCTCCAACACCCCCCCTTAAGCTATACTCAGGAAGAGTTAGAAAACATAGATGCATAAAATGCTAGGGCCCTAGCAACAAAGGCCATAGGTCACCCTGTACAATAAAGCAACTGAAACAATGCTCAAAACAAACTAAGTGAGGAAAAGAGGGAAAACCCAGTGGGAAAAAAACCCCCTCAAGCTGAACATTGAAAGTAGTCTGGATCACCCTGATGAACTCACCCCCAACAGTGAACAGAGGTAAGTGAACTTCTTTTCTGAAAAGCTCTTGGTGAAGATGTCTGCAATCTGCTCATCAGTCGGGCAGTATTGCAGAATGATGGTCCTGTCATGCACTAGCTCCCTGATGTAGTGCATGTGAATCTCTACATGCTTGGTCCTCTGCCTGGTAACTAGATCTGTGGATATCTTAATAGAACTCTAGTTGTCACAAAAGAGGACAGTGGACAAAGTACTACCAAGATCAAACTCTGAAAGAATGCCTTGCAACCAAACTGCTTGGATGCAAGCATTCACCGCTCCTCGATACTCGGCCTCTGCTGAAGATAGTGCTATGGCAGCCTCCTTTTTGCTTGACCAGCAAATAGGGCCACCACCAAACATGAATACATATACAGAAGTTGACTTCCGATCAATAGAATCACTCGTCCAATCGGAATCTGTGTATCCAACCAGCTCTAGCTCGGAATCTGCAGCATAGTGAATGCCGTAGGTCCTAGTTCCCTGATGTACTAGAGGATCCTCTTGGCTACCTTCCAATGAAGATCATGAGGCTGCTGCATGTATCTTGATACAGCATTCACGGCATAACAAATATTAGGCCTAGAATGTGTCAAGTACAACAAGCTACCAATCAGCTGTCGATAGATAGTGCAGTCCATGGGAGGTGTGCTTTTTCCTTCTTCAAGGCTGATCCGTGAAAGGAAATCGAATGGTGCAGGCCTACATTCTGCCATGTTAAACTTTACTAACAGGTCTGAAATTTATTTTGACTGAGTGACCATAATCCCATCAGAATTTTTCTTGATTTCGAGCCCCAAAAATTGTTTTAGAAGCCCCAAATCACTCATTTCAAAGGCATTGTGGAGAGCAGTTTTGATGGCTGAAATGGAGGCAATTGTGCTACCTGTGATCAGTAAGTCATCAACATATAAAACAATGATAATTAGATGACCATCATGCTACTATAAATACACATTTGGATCTGATCTACATCTCTGAAAGTTTTACGAGAGAAGGAAGGCATCCATCTTGGAATACCACTCTCTTGGGGCCTGTTTTAACCCGTATAGTGACTTCTTTACCTTGCAAACCAAAGATGGATAAGTGATGTAGCCCTCAGGATCCTTCATGTACATCTCCTCATGAATATATCCATGCAGAAAGGCTGACTTAACATCCATGTGATGCACCTCTTAGTGCTTGGATGCGGAAATAGCCAAAACAAGGCGGATGGAGTCCATTTTTGCAACCGGTGCAAAGGTCTCATGGTAGTCCACTCCTTGGACCTGAGAGAAACCTTTTTCTACCAGCCTTGCCTTATATTTGTAGGTGCTTCCATCAGCAGCAACCTTTGTTCGAAACACCCACTTACATTGAACTAATTTCCTTCCCGAAGGAAGAGGAACTAGCTCGCAAGTAGTGTTTTTCTGAAGAGAAGTCATTTCTTCATCCATGGCAACTTGCCATCTCAGATCCTTCCGAGCATGGTAGTAGGATTTTGGATCTGAACTAATCATCAAATAGCAATTTTTGGACAACAAATTATCAGAACAAGAGAGTGCAATACCTGCTCTTTGGAAATCAGACCGGGTTCTCCTTGGATCATTCGGATTTCCAATGTTGTCTCCTGCAGAGGAGAGTGTCTGTCGGGCCCATGTAGGAAGATGATTTTGCACTTCAGGTTCTGATTCAGTATCTGATGTTTGCTGCACACTGATATCAGAAATCAGAGGATCCGAATCAGGGTCATCATCCCCAATTTCATCATCCAAATATTCAGTGGAATAGGAAGGAATTTCAGCAGTTTTGTCCTCCACTAGTTCCACCTCCTAAAGAGGCTCATCGAACTTGACACTTCTCTCGATGATGATCTGTTTGGTCTTGATATCTAGCAGCTTGAATCCTTTATATTCATCAGGATATCCAATAAACAGACATTCTATGCTCTACGGTTGCAAAGCCCTTCTTTTATCAAGAGGAATCCGGGCCCATGCAGTGGACCCAAACACCCGTAGGTTCGACACATCTGGCTTGTGCCCAAAGTATGCTTCGAAATGAGTCTTTCCTTTCACTGATGAATGTGGCACCCTATTCTGAATGTATGCTGCAGCATGCATGGCTTCAGTCCACAAATTTGCAGCAAGATTCTTTGACTCTAACATACAGGTGGTCATCTCTTTGAGAGACCGGTTCTTCCTTTCTACTACTCCGTTCTGCTGGGGAGTGTAGGGAATTGAATGTTGGACCTGAATACCACTTTGGGAGAAAATGTACAGCAACTCATTACTGACATAATCCCCTCCATTATCAGATCTCAAGATCTTGATCTTAAGCCCAGAGGCATTTTCGATCAAAGCCTTCAATTCCGAAAATTTCTCACATACTTCTGATTTCTTTTTGAGAAAGAAAACCCATGTATACCTTGAAAAATCATCAATAAAGGTAAGGAGGTACCTTAATCCATTCATGGATGTGACAGGCATTGGACCACTGATATCACAATGTATCAGCCCCAATATGCTTGTAGCTCGGTTTTCCTTCCCCCGATCGAACTTGTGCTCAGGGTGTTTTCCAATCACACAACCCTTGCAGACTCCCGTGGTTGCCTTGATGACTGGAAGGCCTTCAACCATGGAGTTTTTTTGTAATTGCTACAAATATTTGAAATTAAGATGGCCAAACCTTTCATGCCACAGCCTACTAACCTCATTTCCATGAGTTAGCAAAGCGGTGGGCTTTGCATCCGCAATAAAGTGAGAGAACTCATAGGCTTTTGCATGATGATTTGCATGGCCTTTTGCAATGAGTTTCCCGGATGCAATTTCTGTTATCTCCACATCATTTGGGTCGAAAGAGACCCTCTTAGGCATTCATATATGTGTCATTTGATAGACACTAAGGAGATTTTTTGCTAGAGATGGTACATACAAAACATTAGAAAAAAAACCATTTTCTAGATCTACAGTACCTTGTCCTTTGGTAATGATGGTGAAGTCATCTCCCAAGTGGATGGGAATGGATTTGCTGGTCTCCAAAGATGAAAAGGAGTCTTTTTCAGCCATCATGTGATTCGAAGCTCCACTGTCAATCAGCAGTGACTTTGACTTCGAAGTGCTTTCCATGAGGGCATGACCTTTCTCATGCTGTGGTTCCCGATCTTGGTGATCTCTCCTCCGAAAGCTCTCCGGAAGATTGATGTGATTCCTCTCAAGGAGAGAGGTTGCTTCATCAATATTTTTCTTCATGCAAGCATGTTCAGGGTGAAAACCCTTCCCACAGTAAGAACACCTGACTCTTTCTTTCCCATTGTGCCCTTTACCTTTGTTCTTCCTTGAGCCGGAAGATTCATCATGCTGCTGATTTTCAAATCTAGGCTTTGGAGCATCAAATTTAGTTTTCTGATTTTTCTGCTGCTTTCCTTTACCCTTCGTATCTTTGGGCCCCGAGACATGGAGGGCTTGATCACGGGAAGATCAAATGATCCCCATCTGGACAAGCTTGTCATGTTCACTAGTTAGGGACTCAATGAAGGCATCGAGTGTAGGCATCTTCCATTTGGGAGTTGTGAGCTTCCCCGCATGGAATGTAGAAACAAAAACTGAATAATCAGCCCCAAGTTTGGAGAGGATGGCTAGGATGAGTTGATCATCTTCCTTCTCCACTTTGCATTGCTTCAAGAGAAAAACAGTATGCTTGAACTTTGTAAAGAATTCATTCAGAGTCTCGAAATTGGAAGGTTGGAGAGACATGAGTTCATTTTCGAGTTGATAAACTCTCATGTCATCATGCTTTCCATACAGAGATTCCAATTTGTCCCATATTTGTTTCAGTGTCTTCAGATCCGTAAGATGGAAGAGAAGGTCATCAGAAATAGAGAGGCACAAGAAACCAAAGGATTCATCCTTCTTGTTCAAGAATTTTGAATTTTCTATGGCGGATCCAGGCTCAACTTTAGTGTCCATGGCGATTCTAAAGAGCCCTTTGGAATACAGTTGATGCTCCATTTTGATTTTCCATGTGTGGAAATTGTATGGAGTCAATAGAAGTACCGAGGAGGCCATCTGGATATGCTGTAGCAAATGCTTCACCTGTAGAAGCATGAAAACCAAAACAGAAAGGGAAAAATAAGGTCAGACAGCCTGCACATTCTAGGCTTTCATCACACCCAGTATAGTCAATCAAGCAAGCTTGATCAACAAGTTCTTTACTTGGGATATTTAGTGGTAAGACTTGGCTTCTGGTGCAGTGCTGGAATTTTGAGCTATTGCTCACTTCTCATGGAGAAATCTATCAAAAATCTTGTTCTTGAGAGATTGTTCTTCGTCCCGCCGCATGCTCTGATACCATATTAATTCTTGCACATGATCTAGGAACTAGGAATCAAAATCATCAAAGAATAATTAACAATTACTCATGAATTGGAAATAACTGGAACCAGAATAGGTTTCCTCTCTGTATATTTTATAAACAATAATGGGTTACAATTTCCATGCAGAGAAATAGCTTAACTCCATGAAGAATTCGAATACCTAAGGGACAATTCGAATTCAATGAGTGAGTCTAGCTTAACTGACTCTTTGCCATGCAATCTCACTCAGTTAACCACTTGACCAAAACCCTAATTGACTCACCAAACCCTAACTGAAGTTGGAGTGCAATAAATGACTTAATCTCAACTGAAAGGAGATCAAACACATGTCATAGCAAACCAAGCATCAAGTGCTAGTACTGCATGACTCCAATGAACCCTAATGAGGTTAACTGAAGCTGATCTAACCATCAAAAGTTGGTGGATGCGCCTTGTTAACTCCAGTTCATTAAATAATAATAAATAATTATTAAATAATATATTTAATGAATGGAGGCACCTTAACTGACTGTAACTGACTTGTTGAACTGAAAGTAACCACCAGTTAGCAATTAGGCGCATTAATGTCACACAGGTCACCCCTGGAGTGCTCCAGTTAGCCTCCTTGACTGTAGGAGAAGGCTAAGTTAGCCTCCTTGACTATAGGTAGGCATGGGAGTGACTGGGATGATGGTAATTAATGCTCCACTAATGTCAATTAAACTTATGATAGTGGTTTAACTAGGCCAATTTGACCGAAAGAGTGAGTATGATGGTAAATGTCTCCAACAATGTTACTAATTAGGTCGATCACACCATTTGCTATGTTAATTTTGTCAAGTGCATGTCATTCTGAAGTTATTATACAACACTATTACCTATTGTATTTGTTGAAATATTGTAATTTTAAAGGATATTCTAGAAGTATTTAGTACTGATGTACCCCAAGGGAGATGTTATTATTCCTCTTTCGGGATGTTACTATTGTAATTGGTCATCATACAGTCGTGAGGTAAAGCCTCCATTATAAGTTGAGTCATTAATACCATAATGAATTTAATAAAATACAGTTTTGTGATTTTGTAGATGAAGTTCGCCCAAACAATTTAGTGGGGTTGGCTTGATTAGGGTAAAAGTCACTTATCAAAAAGATTATAAATAGACTGGTTGTGCTTCTCATTTGAACACATACATACATACATACTCACTTGTGTAACGCATATGAGAGAGAAAGAGAGACATACTAGCAAGGAGGTGGAACACCTATAACCACTTATACTATGAAACGAGAACTCGCCACAGTTCTCATTTTTCTCTCTCTTAATTTTAGTAGCTATTTTTGTCACGGTCACGTTTTTCAGCACACTTCAGAGGTTAGTGCACCTTGGCAAGGTGGCATGAATGGTTTGACAAATGTTGCGATCCCACTTGGCAGGGGAAAATGCCCACACTCACTACCAGCAAGGAGCATTGGGAGTGTGGCGTGCTCCCAAGCCAAACACTGAGCAAGTGCACTTGGAAATGACGAAGAGACAGCCGTTTGGGAGAAAGCGCCTTAGCACACCTCAAAAGTGCCGCTCTGGCAAGGGGCACTCAAGTGACAGAACGGGCGCCATGCAGGATGAGTGTCCAAGCGACGAATAGGTGCGTGGCTCTTTGGCCACGCGACCCTTATGCGTATGGCAGGAAGACGTTTTATGGATGGGCATGCAAGCGGACTAAACGCACAAATAAGGGAGTGCTGCGATAAGCAAAGCACTTTGGCAGACAGACTGGTAGATGTGCATGTGACGGCGAGGTGACGAAGGGCGCGTGCGACGAAAAATGTAGACAACGAGCATTTTGATGGGTGCTTCGGCAAAGGTGACGGGTGCACAACCCTTAGATGTGGCAATGAAAGTGTACTAAGGGCACACACAACAAGTGGACCAGTGGGGCATCGACGAGGTTGATGTTGGCGTATTGGCTAAGTGGACCTTTAGCCACGTCGGCAAAGTGGACAAATGACGAGTTGACTAAGTGGAAAAAATGTTATGTGGGCCAAGTGACTTGCGAAGTGCTCGTATAAATAGAGGAGGTGTCAAGGAAAGAAGACAAATTATCCAATCCAAGGAGAAATCCAAAGGGGGGGCAGTTGACCTAGGAGGCCGCTGAGGAAAGGAACAATTCATGTAGATAGTGCGCTTGGCTAAAGCACACATTTATTTCTGAGACATCCGTACAGGGGTTTCGTAGACAGGTCATTTTTGGTAGACTGCTTAGACAAACTAGGGCTGGTGGCTAAGTTCGGTCTGCAACACGTTTTCTGGGCTTGATGTGTTACGGCAAAGCAGACAGTGAGGGATTGCAACACTCAGTTTGGCAGCCATGTTAGTCGCTCTGTGGAGGTTGACTTGTGCATTTTCCAGTTTTGTAAAAGTGTGTGTTTTAGCCAGGTTGGTTGCACACCCAGAGAGTGGCCAGTTTATGGCACCTCCATTTATTATACTTGTGAAAATATAAAATATGGGCTCTACATTGGGCAACCTGCAAAATTCTCTACTTTCTTGTGTTTTCGCAATTATGTAAAAATGACTAAGTAAAGATAAAACATATTTCTGCATAATGGTGGGCATAGTTTGTAAGTTAACATCAAGTTGGAAAAGCCCTTGAGAGGTTGCTAGATGATGCCTCATGCCCTCTTAGTGAGTCAAGAGTGCTCGGCTAATTGGTGCTACGGTAGGTGGTATCAGAGCCACGAAGTTGAAGGAGTTCATCAAGTTCGATGGGGGTTGTAGTGAAGGTGACAGTTTTCAGAAAAGTGCTTCGATGGATTAAACACTCCACAGGCTTAGAGGAAAGCATTTGTAGCTTGGACACTCTGCAGACGGATACTTCAAAAGGAGGAGAGCTCTCTGTAGATGAAGCACGTGGTAGGGTGGGCACTCCACAGATAGAACGCGCCATAGGTGGGTATTCCATAGAACAACGATCCATGAGTTGGGGTGCTCTGCAATAGCGCACTACACAAACAAAAGCTCCATAGATCGGATTCGCACCAAATTTTGGGTGCTCTGCTACTGGACGCTCCGCAGGGGTGGGTGTTCTACAGGGAAGACGATCCCAGATAGGTGCTCATAAAAGAGCATGCGCTCAGGTTAAAAGTGGTCAGCAATAGCACACACAGCATGCGGCCCTCCCAAAACGCTCTCAGAGGTGACTACACAGAGGTGCACTCAGATTCTTTGGCAAGAGGCATGCTTTGGAAGAGTGCCCAGAAACAAAGGTTTCCAGGAGTGTTTAGCAAGCGCTCAGTTGGTTGACAGAAGTACTGGAGCCTGTTTTGGAAACAATGACTTTGTGACCAAGTTCGTTGAAATGATGAAGGATATGCGAAGAAGTTAGATGAAACTGAGGCTTGACTAAAAGGTGTCTTTGGAAGCCATGCAAACTGTCCAAAGTAGTGGAAGGGAAAGATTGGTAGATGGAAGTGGGAGGTGCAGTAGTGAAGCTCAGAGGAACCGGGGTTCGTGACTCTTTACTTGGACCAAGTAGAGGCCAATATGGTTAAACGAAACGCAGATCCGGATTCCAGCTTAGAAGAGGAAGCACCTTCGGATGGAGAGGAGTCTGTTCATGAAGAAGGAGAACCTAAGGCCAAAGGTAAACAGAGTTTGGCAACAATTGAAGTGAACATGGAGAAATTCAGTGATGTTCTCTATGCTCATGGAGAAAATATTGTATCTATGTGGGATGAGATGAACATGATGTGGAATGCATTCAATGAATATGTTCAAGAGTGCAAAGATGTGATAGATAGTTTGCATGCTGCAGTGCAACAAGATATAGTGGACAAAGTCCTAAAGGTTGAGGGAGTTGTGGAATAGCTCCGCTTTATATCAAGGACCAAGATGACATGATTGCGGTGCTAAAACGTGCGCTGGATAGTGGCAATAGCAGCGGAGGTGCAACCATGAAAATCAGGATGAAAGAACCGTAACCGTTTGATGGTACACCTGATTCAAAGTTGCTTGGGAATTTCTACTAGGATGTCGACAAGTACCTTGATCAAATGAACGGATGTTCATATGAGGGTAATTTCAACGCTGCGGCAATGTTCCTCATCGACACAACAAATATTTGGTGGAGGAACCATGCAGAAAACGTAGCTTCAAGAAATATCACGGAGAGGATTGAGACTTGGGAACAAATGAAGGCTACTCTCAAGGCACAATGTGGGCTAGATAACCAGAGTTGGGTTGCACAAAATGAACTGATGCATATTCTTCACACGATGAATATTCTAGCTTATATCAAATCCTATACTAGCTTGATGTTGGAAATAAAGGATATGAGTGAGTAAGATCGCATTTATCACTTTATGAATGGTATTTGAGGTTCGGCACAAGCGGACCTGCGACAACAAGGATTTAAGACCCTTTCTGAGGCAATTTTTGCTGCAGAGAAGTTGCATGACTTTCGAACTGATAGGCATGATGAAGGAAAAGGAAATAAGGATGGTGGCGGCAGGAAACAACAACATGACAGGTTCAAGAGGGAATAGCCAGGTAAGCCTAAGAGTCAAGGAAAATGTGAGGATGAGAAGTCCAAGAACATTGGTGAAAAGAAGGAGAAAAAGGCTATCTCATGTTACATCTATGCAAAGGATCATTATGCTAGAGATTGTACTTTGTGGCCGCAGAAGATGACTGCGATTCAACAGGGTGGGTCGTCCATTGGCATGATGCAAGTGTTGAACACTTTGTTGGAGATGACGACGACAGCTGAACGTGATTATGACAAGTTGAGCTATGTGTCCATTAGGTTGAATGGTCACCAGATTTCAGCACTAATTGATAGTGGTGCCACTCATAAATTCGTCAACAAGCAGGGATGATTTTAGGGGTGAATCTTAGCCCATAGGCGAATTTAGAGGGGTTCAAAAAATTCAATGGGTGAATTTTTAAATGGTTAAATGTTTCAAAATTTTAAAATATTAACCCACTATTTATTTAAAAAATAATATTTAATATAAAAATATCCTTTCAATTTATAAGAGGAGAGCGTCGGAGAAGCAATGTTTGCCTACAGAAATTCCCCTAAAATTCTTTAATCGCCCTCGATTTCTGGCCATGGAGGTCATGGATAGAAATTTCGCCCAATTTTTTTCTTGTTAATATAAATTCTAATGTAAATCGCCCTTAGGAGTTTCCTTATAGAGATTTTTTTTATAGAAGTTTGTCCATAAATCCAGGAATAGGGGTAGAATGGCACCAATTTTGTACTTGTCTACATTTCCTCTGGCACATTACTTGTTATGAGTGTCACCTCTGGTGTATCGACTTACTTCCTATCTACTCTCAGTGTTGGGGTTTCAAGTTTTCTATGTGCATATTGAAGCATACTTCTATCTCTCCGAAGAAGCATATTGTTATCTCCTTGTGTGTGTTGGTATCTCTCATCTCAGCCTGCATATTACCTAGTTCCTTACCTTATTCTTATTATCCCCATCAATTCCCACCATCTTTTCTAGGGTTTTTATAAATGTGTTTCTTTTTCCTCATGAATGGGCTGAGGGTGGGGTAATTGCATAGATAATATAATTCTTTTTACTTGACAAAAAGCACATTCTCAAAGCATAATAGGGTTTCGATTTCAAAAAATTGGGTTTCAAAGGTTATTATGGAGTTACAAAGCTCTTGCTAAGGTTCTTCGTAGGTTGTCAGGCTCTAGAATTTTGGCTCTTGCAATCACGTCCAAACTCCAATCTGCAGGTATGTTTATACTTCATTATTTTGTTGGGTTTGGTTTCCTTCCGTTAAAAAGTACTCCTACCAGAAATTGTGATTGGTGTTTTAAGATTTAAAGATCTATGCTTTTTAGGTTAGTTTTTAGAGTACAAAATCTGTTCGCTATGGTTTGATTTTTGACATTTTCTAGTTTCATGATTTGAACTGTGTATGGCTAAGTAATCTGGAGTCGAAATCTCCAAATATCCTCAAGAACTCTCCAAATATTTTTTCCAATGACAGTCAAAACCCTTCAGCAGAATTAAAATTTCCATCAGAGAGTAAAATGCAGTAGAAAAATGTAAAATTGAGCAAAACCATCTTGGGATCTTGGATTAAGAATTTCCCAGAGCACTCCTCCTAAGTTTAGACCTTGGGTCTTGCAAATCTCCTGTAGACTTAGAAATTACTACTGGGTGCCTTTGCTAGTCCAACAAGTGATTAGATCCTTTTCAAGATTTTAATCATAGTTATTGCCAATGTTATTTTTGTTGCATCTGAACTTGGCCGTGTTAGAGGCTACAATAAGGGATATTGAATCGTTTCTAGGAGAAATTCTATCAGTGCAGTTTGGCTTTGGGGAAGATGTTGATAAATCCACAACCTTATGGTCCATCCTCTCCAGTAACAAATTGTCTTAATTCACTGGTTTACTCTTCCTTTCTTTTTGCATAAAACCTTAGTAAAAGCTCTGATCTTTTCCTTTTTTGGGATGCCTGACACTATTAAGAGATGTCAAATTCCTTCAAAGAAAAACCCCTACCCTATGTCTATCCAACATGAAAGAGGCCCAATTTTCTTTTTGAAAAGCATGCATCTTATTTTACAATGAAAAACAATTTGATTACATAAGTAAGACCATCAATCTGGGTGATGATACCTTGATCGATTCCCTGTCACAACATAGAAAAATAGATCCAATGCATCTTCCTTATCACCTAACTCCATACAATCTCCTTTTTTTTGTATATGTTCAATATGGCACTAATCTTGACAGCAAAAATTAGCATAATTACTATTAAAAGTCACTCTACACCTCATCCAAACAAAGGAAATCTTTAATAACTGGATAGTGTACCAAATTTCCCTGCCATGTAGTTTGAATGTCAATAAGTCTCGCAGGATTGCCTCTTTCTAGCTGAGGGGTCCAACTAGAAGAGTTTCATACTCTGAAGAAACCAATTCCCATAGAACTTGAACAACTGTAGAATTCCAGAAAGCATCCTTGACTGTTTCATCCTTCTGGAAAATAGTTTTGTTAGCTTTCTAGACTTAAAACAAGTCACAAGATTCATTAAGAAGAATTATAGGTGAGGAATTCCTATATTGCAGCTTCTTAATCTACACATCTTGCTTACTCATGTTGTTATGACTTGATTGATTTCTCATGACATGGATGTATTCCTTTTTCCCGAAAAAAATGCAAATGTGGAAACAAACCTTTTATTTTTTCTACAAAAACAACCTTTAGGAATTTTGTCAGGTTTATTACACAAAGAAATCACTTAATTCCTCAACAAACCTTCCAATTTTATGGTTTAGCTTTGATATTGAGTTTATCAAAACTTTTTATTCTCTCTTGCTTATCTTGTAATTCTTGTGTTTTTCTGACCATATCTGTGAAAATCATCAACTTTACAATATTTGTATGTAGAAGTGTGGAATTTGGTTTTGCACTTCTTAATCTTAACTTGGCATTATAAGAGCAATGATAAACATAACACAATATAAAAAGTTGAACTTTAGCAGAAGAGTCAGACCAAGGCTAATCGTTTATGAGCTGAACTTTAGCAGAAGAGTTTGAGCTTGGTGAGTTGAGTGCAACTCAGGTGTACTCTTCAAAGTTTTGAACTCAAATGATGCATGGATCATATGGCTTAGTGTATGTGTTTGTGTCTTTTCTTTGCATCTTTTAACCATTGATTTGGCCAAAAATTTAGTTAAATCAGGTAGGGAATCTATAATCTAGATATCAAATTAAATGGTTGAATGATCTAGTAGTTAACTTCTGCCTCACCCCTTGTTCCTTCCTAGTTTTTGAAAATTGAAACTTAAAAGATTCATGCTAGTCGTGTGGTGTGATGCCTGAGCTCTACAAATTATTAGCTAAAATTTGAAATATACACCATGTCAGAAACTTTTTTGAGTTGCTTAAGCTGTGCAGATCCTAAAAACCCATGAATTTTGTGGCCATTCCAAATATGATGTAACTTCCAATTCTTCTGATACCACTCGGTTTCTTCTTTAATTTTGTACCTCTATATTAAATTGTTAGGTATTTCCTTTGTTTTATGAACCCATTCTGATATCATGAAGACATTTAGTAAATTTTTCCATTTCTTTTACAGGCTCGCTTCCATTATATTTGCGAACACTAAAGACTAAAGTCTTAAAACCAACCATGTGAATATGCAAGTAAGTTATTATTCTGTCTTGGCTTGCCTTTTCTAAAATTTCCAATCTTAAAATTCTATTACGTTCATATGCCATGATATCCGAGTTCCCTAGCTTATTGTTCTTACTATTTAATATTTATTCACCAAAACATTGGTGTTCACCATATGTGGATTTCTCATAAGGGTTCACGATTCTTGGAACATTCTAAAGTAAAACTTTAGGGAATCTTCGTTCCAAACTTATTAGGCTGGTGTAGTGTCTAAAAGTTCTTGAATCCTGTCACCATTCTCAATATCTAACTATTGGTCTCGCTTTCAAACAAGGCCTTTCTCTCCATCTACCTAATTTATGAAAACATATTTTGAAATGTAGGATACTCTGGGAAACAAGGAATAGCTTCTGCTTTTCTTAAACATGTCAGTGCATTCTGATCCTTTATGAATCTTTCCATGTTAACCATTTTTCTTAGCTATCCCCATGCAGTCATGCATTAAATGAGTTTGCTTTAGTTATGACTGTGGTTGACTTGTTAGCTGATTGGGTCTTCATATGATGCCTGGCTTTGTAGAGTTGTATGAGTAATGAAAATATCATCTGGAGAAATATTGGACCCTATGAATGCATGGGAGCTCATCTCTTTAGTTATTATGGTTTCCATCATGAAAATAAGAGCATTAGCCAAAAAAATGTGGCAACCATGCTTGTATGTTGGAAACACGTTTCTATACTTGGGAAATAATAATTTTTCAATGCCAAAATTTGTGTCTCAATTAACCCTATGCACATGCTTGGGAATTTATGGGTAACTCTTCCTGTTGCAAAACTCTTTGATTTTTCCTGATTTCTCCTGATCTCTCCAAAATTTTCAGAGTTTTTGAGGTCTTTCAGTTTTTTGATTTTTTTCATGTCCAAATTTGTATGTGCCAAGTTTTATCCATTTTTTCCAAGTTGATGTCCCTGCTATTTTTTTCTCTAATGTCAATTTTTGTGATACTGCAACTCAACTTCTTACCATCCTAGGCTCTGCACAGTTTAATGTTTCGATTTTTCCCATAAAATATGCTTATCACACCTGGAACTCTGTGATGAACTGTTGTCTTTGGATCTATTTGTTGTTATGTCTTTGGAAGGGCATTGAATTATTTGAACTTGATATTCACTCCTCTTATAAATGTCCTGGTCGTATGTACCAGTACTACATGCATTTGTTCTATTAACATATTTTACTATGCCTTGGAAATATAGAATGTGAAAATTCCTTATGCAGTGGAGACTAGAGTTGAAGTAGTAATCAATATAGAAATGGTTTCGTAATTGATGGCAGAGAATTGGATGAGCATTCATTTATTAATGGAAACATTATATGTTTTACGTGCAGCTCTTCAGTATTGTTAGGGCATTAGGAAGAACTATTTATTCAATCTGGCAACATTTCCCTGTTGGAATTTCAGATCTTTACTGCCAAAATGAATTGCATGTTTCTATTAGAGGGGTGCTATATTACCATATGCTTGTTTATTTCTGCAGCAAGGCACGATAATCAAATTTTACATTTATTTAGGCATGCATGTTTTCAATTCCCATTATGATCTTTTTGACCTAAAATTTTTCCATCCATCTGTAGTTGTTGTTTAATAATTTTTGTGTTTAAAACTTTACACCCATTAAATTTTGAGCCTGAAATATTCACATTCCAATAACATCTCCAGCGCATCTGCAAACATGACTAATATCATATTATCTCTAAATTTTATGCAATAAAGATGAAATCCTTTGGTATCCCCACTCATAATGCAACAAACTTGCTATTAAATCTAGGCTTTCAAACATTCAGGCTATATTCCCTCTTATTGTACACAATGTTGGGCCTTAGATTAAACATGTAAACGGTTAGATGTTTGCAAGCAAGAGTAGGAATGACCCCTTTCATTACATATAAATCTTGTCTTGTAAGACAGAATCAAATATTATCTACTAATACTGATCATATCATGTTGAAAATTGTTCAGATTTTTCATTGGGAAATTGTCTTGGTCTGCTACATAGTACAACTGCTTTGAATCCTGATACTAATGGAATTCTTATGATAATCCAGAGCTCGCTAGATGCATAATTCTTCACTGAATATGGCAAGGAAAACCGATACCAGATATAGGAGGTTGTTGGCAAGGGAAGCTATGTCATAGTAAGTTCTCGAATTAACACTCATACTGGTGAGAAAGTGGCAATTAATAAGATTAATGATGTATTTGAACATGTATCTAATGCCACTTGCATTCTGAGAGAAATCAAGCTCCTTAGGTTGCTTCGCCATCCATACATTGTTGAGATGAAGCACATTATGCTTCCTCCATCTCGACGGAAATTTAGAGATATATATGTTGTATTTGAGTTGATGGACCCTCAACTTCACCAAGTTATTAAAGAAAATATGCATGTATGATGTGACTATGAAATTTTTATAATACACACACACACACACACACACACACACACACACATAGTACATCTGATATATTCAAGTACTAGGTTTCAAAAAGTGGCGTCGCCGTACCCTAGTTTCCTAGCAACTTGGAAATTTTATGAATAAGGGAGTCATTAAAATGGCTAGGTAGTTGTAATATGAACTCCAATTTCAATGAATTGAGGGTAAGGCACTTCCATATGAGGGATCCATGCAGATATTGAGCTATTGTCAGAATCTTGTTCCAGAATTATTTGTCGGAATGCTGTGTCTCTTGGAACTGTCTTTACTTTGTCTACAATATAGAGTAGGCTACTTTTGAATGGATTGGTTAACCTCCTATTGAAGATTCAAGACTCTTTCCCAAGTACTATGGAGTCCCTCTTCCATATTGATATTCTACCCTTCATTTCTTTTATGTGGAATCTTACCTTATATGGCTTTTGATTTTTGTGGACTACAATTTTGAGTGGAAGCTAGCAGAGATGACTCTCAGAATTGATCTTGAGATGTAATTGTTTGGCTCTTCATGTGTAGACAATTAACCCATATTTTATGGCTATATCATAATAGCATAATTTAGTCGTATTTTCTTTTTGTGTATGGAAATTTTGAACAAATTCGAATTACTCGAATATTCAATGTATATGTAATACCGATAAAGGTTAATTTTGAAAATTAATTTTAAAAAGCGAACTTTTAATTATTCAAACACTATAAAATAAATACCTTGCAATTTCATACTTTGTAATTCAATTTAATAGGAATAAAAATATGCCAAAAAAATAAATATGAAAATATAATAGCAACACTAGATTTATTGGTTACAAAACCATGTGCCCAAAACCACTTACATCCTTGCTCATTTGGAAGTCAAAGTTAACCCTAACACAATTTAAACATTCATTAATTAATTCCAAATGTAAGTAGTGGTAAATATTATTTATTTTTATCTTAAAATAATTTATAACTATTAATAACTAAGAGTTTTCTTCCTTATATTAAGGGTATTGTATTTTTTTTTTGAGTAATTTTGGTTGTAAGAAATATATTGAAAAAAAGTAATGATTTTTTTAAGTTTAAAATTTAATGGTTGATATTTAATATTTTATTAAAAATATTGTATATGTTTAACTGTATATAAATGTTATATATTGTTGTATATTTAATTACAAATATTATATATAAAAAGTCTACTCTTGTATTTTATTCGTATTGGATTTTTTTTGTTGCATATTTTTTCCGTATTGAATTGTATCTATCCATATTCGTACTCGAATTATGCTACTATGGGCTATCTAGATGAAAAGTGAAAAACGGATTTTATGATTATTTAAGTGAAAAAATTAATGCATAATTATAAGAGAATTTATAACTATGTCATTTTAACAAAATATAGATACATGTAAACTCGTTGAAGTTATTAATTATATAAATGGTTGAAATAATCACTTTAAAACCACATTTGATAACTTTTTAGATGCAAAAGTGCAATTAAACTTAATTTATTTTTCCATATAATTCAATCTATATTCATATAGTTTAATATTGCTTATTAACAATCATGTTTGAGCAATAAATTTTATTTTAATTATGAATTGTTTTGTAATCATTATACTTCCATAACCCATATTTTTAAATGGACTTACCATTTCAATCACATGACTATATCCCTTACTTGCAAATCACTTATTAACTAAACATGAAATGTTACTAATTAGGTCTATCACATCATTTTCTATGTTAATTTTTTCTAGTGCATGTGGGTATGAAGTTATTATACAACTCTACTACCTATTGTATTTGTTGAAATTTTGTAATTTTAAAGGATATTCTAAAAGTATTTTTACTAATGTACACCAAGGGAGATTTTATTATTCCTTCATTGAGATGTTACTATTGTAATTGGTCATCATAGAGTCGTGAGGTAAAGCCTCCATTATAAGTCGAGTCATTAGTACCCTAATGAATATAATAAAATACACTTTTGTGATTTCTTAGATGAATTTGACCCAAACAATTTAGTGGGGTTGACTTGATTAGGGTAAAAGTCACTTAACAAAAAGAGTATAAATAGACTGGTTGTGCTTCTCATTTGAACACATACATACTCACTTGTGTATCGCATAGGAGAGAGAGAGAGAGAGAGAGAGATACCAGCAAGGAGGTGGAATACCTATAACCACGTATACTATGAAATGAGAACCTGACATAGTTCTCATTCTTCTCTCTCCTAATTTTAGTAGCTATTTTTACCTCCCTTTCAAAAACGGTTGATATCAACATCACCCATTTTCATTTTGAGGCATTCTTTTGGGCCTTTGAAACATCTTTGTCATAAAATATTTTTAATTTATATTTTCAAGTGTGTTTTTTAGAAATTTAACAAAATAACATACATTTAGGAG
Organism: Pseudotsuga menziesii; assembly: GCA_001517045.1. Classification (NCBI taxonomy): domain Eukaryota; kingdom Viridiplantae; phylum Streptophyta; class Pinopsida; order Pinales; family Pinaceae; genus Pseudotsuga; species Pseudotsuga menziesii. The sequence goes on along the minus strand of LPNX010915090.1, from coordinate 234,046 downwards.
CAAGTTATAATGAAAAACATATACATTTTTCAAAATTTTCTTTAAAATAAGACATTTTAATGGACAAAGACATTTTTATTGACAAAATTATAAAAAAGTACAAAAAAATAAAGACATTTAAAACCATTTTCAATGGTTTTTTACAGATTTTTTGTATAAAAATAATACTATTTCATATTATTTTTCAAAAAGTGACGATCCACATAAATTCAAGAATAACCATACCATATATTTGTAAATAACATATTAGAAACAACATACAGAGAAATTTTATTTCTAAGATAAAGTTTAAAAGTCAAAACATTACTAATACATCTTATTAAAAAGTTGTCCAATTTAACATTTTCTTCAAGGTATGAAACTAATCAACAATATCATGCAAGCCAAATTATTCACTGAAATTGTAATTTTCCAAGCTTGGATTTCTTTAGGGACATCAATGCCCTCTTCCATTGGGTCTTCTATGTGTGTAAGATTCCCAAAGTGGTCATTTCCAAACATCCCTCCTAAAGGGGGTCGAGGCTCTTTTGACATCTTCGCCACAAGTGTTTAACTAAACTCTCATTTCTTCAAACCAAATTCTGGGCATTCATCTGGAAGAACTTGAATAGCATTAATAGTTTGCTTGATGTAATTGCATTGCAATGGATCATTATCAATGGATATGTAATTTCTTCTTTTGTGTAAGGAGAATGCTATCATTGTACCTAATCACCAAAAGAAAAAAATAGTTAAGTCAAATCACATTCAGCATACTTTAAAAAATTAATAATGAAGAAAAAAACACTTAAAATTGGTTTCATATGTAATATCGGAAATTTTACCTGAACATGAGAACAAATATAAGACCCAATCTCCTTCTCTTGAAAATGTATCTATGAGATAATTAATCAACACTTGTGGATTTTGATATATGTTTACACTCACTCTTAACCCCTAACCCTCTTACCCTATCATAAATATTACATTAAAAAAAAAAAAAAAAATTAACCCCCCTCCGTCGTTGAGAAACCAAGTAAAGGAACTCCATGATGGAGGCTAAGGGTACTGTAACGGGGGTAGATAATGGTACTAAAGATGAAATTGAATGATAAACTTGTTTTTTTGTCACCTACTTTCATGCTTTAATTTCATTAATTACTCAACTTTATTTTTTTCTTCATTGCATTTGATTGTTCTTGTAATGTCCCCAAAAATTGAAAAAAATAATTATTAGGCTAGTAAAAACTACCTTTGCTGGAAATTATTGAACTTGCATAATATAACGTACACTAAGTGTACCACTGTTTCATCGTAAGTTGTTCTTACATTATACCTTCCTACTTTTGGTTATGATTATTACTGTGTTTTACATTATGATGTTCTAATGCTGATTACTAAGCTATTCTTACGTTTATACATTGGTGTGTATGTGTAGTTACTTGCTTATATACTTCATTCATTTCTACATATGTTTACTTGTTATTTACATGGCTCTAAATTAATTTTGTTTTTGGAAGTAAAGTGGGTGGAGTGGTGGGACTAGTTCACCCATGTGACTGCCTATGAGGTATAAGTCTCTACTTGTCTAGTAGGCTTACTTACTTCTATTGAACTAAAACACTCTTAACTTGTTTATGTGTAGGTGTACTTTGCGATGATAATCCCGTTACGTAAATATGAACACTTAATCATTAATACACCTTCTGGTTGTTATCATTGAGTTTTACAGACTTGGGCTAGTGGTAAGGTATTTACCACGTTTATTATTTATATGACCTATATTGATTATCTAAGTGACACTTATTTTTGCTAGTGTGATTATTAGTGACTGTTCATATCCTAGCATATTTGTTCTACATATTTATTTTATTTAAAGTACTAACATATGTTTTTATTCTTAACAAGTTTAGAACTTGGATTAAAGATCAATTCTTGTTTTTATAAATAACCAATTTACCATGGCATATCTCAATGCCATGGTCCTAGGCTTGGAGCCTAAGGAGCTTGGTGAGCATTGATTCTAAATATTAGAGCCTAAGTTTATGCAATATATATGTTAAACGTTGACCTTGTATCCATTTCGGGTGGCGAATATATATCATAGTTTAAATCTATGCACATTGGGGTGTAATACTTTGCATACCATGGAGGCATTCGATAATGCAACACATGAGAACTATAGGGAAGTGGGTTTCGGTTTTTATAATGGCCAATAGGTTGGCACCATTAATGTGCATTGGAGTGTGTGGAAGCCCAACATAGGGTTTGGCTCCACGATGGGCCTTTTCATTTTGTTATGTTTGTTGTTTGCTCTCGGCTCTGCACAGTATGGTGAATGCGACCTCCATTTGGATGACAAGTATGGCAATCGTTGTGGTTATTACAACATTCACTGTTTGTTGGTAGGTTACTCCATGATTTTATACTTCTAATTTTCATTGTCGTGTTGTGGTTTCAGGTCACAGGGATGGCAAAGGACCTGGTTCGTAGCTCTGGGAACAAACCCTGGAAAAGCCATACCTTACGATAAGCCTGCTAACAATTTTTCACTTGTCGCCTCTCGGCTTTATTGTTGAGACTGAGTTTGATTTCATCGTGGTTGGGGTTTAATTGAGTATGGTTCCATTAGCACTCTATATTCTATGCATCGACAGACTTGGGATTTAAGTTGTGGGGTTTCGTTGGCCTTCAAGTGTGAGTTTGTAAAGACTTGGGGTTTTTTCTAATTATTATGATGTTTAGACGTGAAGCAAAGCTTGGTTCCTGGCAACCTCTGTGTATAATTTTATTTACTATTTGAAGATGTCAAACTAGCCATGGAAGTAGCATTCCTTGCAATGGTGCAAGGTCGTAAGCAGTTGACTGTGTAAATTATGTTAATGTATTAAGAACCTGAGTTGTGAATACATTCTACGTTTATGATTGCAATGGTTATTAAAAAATTGACCATGTGTATTTTTCATTTGTTGTAAGCGTTGGGTTTATTATAATTCTATGTTTCAATCCTGGTTTATTATATATGTGGCATTGGCCTTCATTTACTATAATGGTTAAGTGGATGACTTTAATAGTTAGCTTGACGGCTTTTGGGGCCATGTCGTGAATGGCGTTGGCACCCACCATTGTGGTTGTAATAAGAATAGAGTTACAGCTGGGGTTTATGATGTGGAAATGGAAACGTATGTCATACTTTTTGTTTATTTTATCACAGGGTTTAGAATTCTTTAAAGCGTTTAATTCTTTTAATGAAGAAGGCCACTCGGCCATATATTATATTGTGTAAGTTTTATAAGGGTCTTACGACCTCTATGTTGAAATATTTGTTTGAGAATACAGGCTGCATACAAATTGTGTATAGCATGGCTCTATGTAATAGTAAAAAGACCTCACAGTATTCGATCTTGGGTCCTTTACTATATTGAGGGCTTAGTAAAAGGGTTACTATGCATAAACGTTATTATGATGGAGCACCATGTTTTTATGTTTGCGAAATGGAAATTGTTTGTCTACAGAATTCATTCCCGTGACTTTGGCGCAAAGGATTGGTTATTATATGATTTCTATGTATTATTGCCATGGTTTTTATTATGGTCTGCGATTTGGCTTGAATGCCCACCAGGGTTGATACCATGACCTCTATGTATCTAAGGGCTTTAAATTATTGGAGTAACGATTTTATGGTTGTATTTTAATTGATAGTTGTAAATGAATTATGTGGGACCTTTTTAATACTTAAATAGTTTGATTTATTTACTTAATGCCATGGATTTATATTATCGTTAATAATGTTCTTGTTTATATTTAGTAAATATAGATAGTATCTTGTTTATAAAAAAATTTTAACACCTCGGTTTTGACCCTACTTGCATTTAAATAAAAGGATGTAAATGATCATGGTGTGGAGCTAGGAAAAAGACCCACCATTGATTTAGTGTTTATGTTTCGGAAATTAAGGTGTGGTCGATGGTATTTTTTTTATGCTAGCTGAACATTATGTTAAAATTTCAATTTTAATTAAAACCCATAGCTGGTTATGTCAACGCAACTAAATGAGATGGGGGCATGATGTTTCCTAAGGATGAGGGAGTGGGGGGGATTGGAAGAGTGGGGAAATTAGAATTGGGTAGAGTCGCAGTTTGGGAATTTTTTTTTTGAATTTCTTGGGAAAGAAAACACCAAGAATGACCACTTTTCCCTCATCTAGAAGCGTTTCAGTTTCCCTCACGAATTGGAGTTAACAAAAAAATTTTGGAAACCCAATTCAGCATTCATGCAGCAGCAAGCAAGAAAAAACTACTCTTGGTCTGAACCATCATGATTTTCTCCTGTCAGGCGATCTGAATCCTTCACGTTTTTGGTTTTTGTGTTACGATTTTTCCCTTGTTCGACAATTTTGTTCCCTCTCACATTTTTCGTCGGTCTATTAGTTTTTTTCCTAAACACGATTAACCTGAATCTTTTTTTTGTGTCTTTGATTTGAAAACCCATCAATGTTTTCATTTTTGTATTTTTGCAATAGTCGTTCTGGCACCTGCAATGTTCAAAAATTCATAAATTTTCATGTGTGTATGTAATCCCTGGCATCTGCTATGTTTTGATGAATCCCAGGACTATGATCCCTGTGTGTGCATCCACATTTGGCATTTGAATTGATTGAAGGGAAACAGAGTCTGGACTTCCTTGATAAACCAAGTGTGTGAAAGAACCTCATTAACCAATCTAGAAGGCTATTTTTTTTCTTTACATGCCCTGAATAGCACTGGAAGGTAAGGCAAGGCCTAAGGGAGTGTGTAGAAAAGAAGGAAATGCTTCCTTGTGTTGGGTGTGTAATTGTTTAGAAATCAGGCTAGATCCATTGTGGGTGTTCATAGCTCTGGCGTTGAGCTCACTAGCTTAGCAGTCAGTCTTTTCACCTCCTTGGAAGCCTGATAAACCCAACTGGAAGGATGGCTTGGCTGGTAGCCTGATAAACCCATCTGTTGGCTTGGTCGTGTCTCATGTGAATTTGGATAAGTGGAAAACACTGCCTGTGTAAGTCTGATAAACCCAACTTTGTTGGATTGAGTGAATTTTAATTGTATCCTTGGCTATGGGTGAATTTTTCTAGTGTTCATTATTCCTTGGCGAAGATCATGCCCAGCTCGGGGGTGGTGGTGTTGCTGAGAGATTAAAGAGAACACTGGCATATGGTTGGTGGAACGTTGTAGCAAAGTATCTGGTTATGGGATGAGCTTCTTTCAAAGATAAGTATTCTTTTGTATTTAAGTTCCGTAGCTATAATTGTTTTATGAATTACTATGAACATGTTAAATTCTTGAAATGAATGTGTTGAACGAATGATTGCTTCCATTGTATATATGTACATTTCATTCTGCATCTATTTATACTTATGAATGTTATATGCTCAAGCAATTTTTATATTATGTTCATGGGGCTTAGTTGGCCCAGGTTTTTAGATGTTAGCTGCGTCCTCTTCACTGAGTAAGGGTTGAGGACGTGACAGTGTTGTATCAGAGCTCTAGTTTCAGCTTTGGGCCTCAATGGGATATTAAGAACCAACCTCTATGTTCAGATAGAAGAAAAGAAGGCAGACAAGAAATTTTGTTTTTGAAATTTTCTCCATGTTTTTTTCCTTGGTGGCTGAGAAAGCCAAATGCAAGCCGCTGTAGCAGCTTCGGTGACTAAAGGAGAGCCACAACAGTGAGAATTTTTTTATGAATGAACCATTGTAGTGGTTGGGTCTCCAAGAGAGAGTGGACATGTCATCTGTGTTTCCCTGTTCATCGCCAATGCAACAAACGAACCAGCCAAATCTCACCAATGGAGAGAAAATTTTCAGAAATTTTCTAAGTGATTGTGCAGTGGATGGATTTTGAGAACCAAGATACAACAACAGGCAGAAGTAAGGCTTCGAGCCACAATAGCGAGTGAAAGTTGGGCTTCGAGCTGTAACGGTGGAAGGAAGCCAAGGATCGAGCCGCAATGGCATGTAGAAACCAATATTTTCACCGCTGAAGAGGAAGGAAAAATTTGTCTAAGTGGTGGCAGTGGTGATAGGAAAAAGAAGCTTTTAGTCGCTACAGCGGCCAAAAATTGATGTTTGAGCTGACAAAGTGGCGGGTGAAAGTTGAAGTTTGAGCCGACAAAGTGGTGGCTGAAAGTTGATTTTCAAGCCGATGTGTGGCAGAATAATGTTGAACATCAAGCCGCTATGACAGATGGAAGAAGAACATCGATTCGATGTGTGGCAGAATAAATTTGAAGATCGAGCTGATGTGCAGTGGCAAATGGAAGATGATGAAGGAGTCAACGTGGAAGATGAGAAAGAAATAATGGAGCCACTATGGAGAATGGAAAATGAGGATTGAGTCACTTTAGCGGGTGAAAGTCTAAAAATTTTCCAATGCAGCGGGTGAAAATTTTGAAATTTGCTCCGAAACAGAAGGTTTTCAGTGGGATTTTAGGGGTCTGAAAAGTGAAAAATGGCAGCCTGTTTATGCACCAGATTGTGCAAAATTGAGGTATTTACAAAAAAAACAAAAAAAGAGGGAACTTCCCTCAACCCGCCCTATAGTGGTAGCCACAAGGGGGTGATGCCCCTTAACCCCCGTTGTCTCCCTGAGGCAGTCATTCTTATGAAATAAAATTATGTGTTTTGGGCGAAGTTGTCAATGTATGATTTTTCCAAGTGAATGTAAGTAATGTATGATTCATGTGAATGTTATGCAACTAACAACTATGTTATTAACACATTTTGCAAAATCCTACTCACCTTCAAAAGCAACATTCTAGATAGTGCAGTTAGGTAAAGTGAGTTGTGGTTCATCCATGAGGACAGACAACATGGATGATTATGCACGGGACCCCAATGAGTATGAGGAGGATGTTATGGGGGAAAATGTTCGAATTGGAAATGCTAAGATAGATTCTAATGGGAGAAGATTGCAAGAGACTCCCCCAGATTTTGCAGCCACCATCAAAAGCCTAATGGTGGAGATGTAGAGTTACAAGGAAGATAATGAAAGATTGGTTAAGGCTCAAGAGGAGCACAATTAGATGAATGTAGCCATGCTACAATGTTTGACAGATATTCAGATAAAGATGAAATCTGGGTACTGGAAAAAAATTCTAGAAGGGAGTAAGAACACTACTAGAAGAAGAAAAAGATCACCTAGTGAGTCATCTGACTCTGAAGGGTCCACTGGATATTCAAGTTCTTCTTTGCACAAGAATCAGAGAAGGAGGCACTACCAAAACCACTCATGAGATGAATTTAAGAAGGAAAGGCCTCCTACCTTTAATGGTGAGGTAAATAATGGTCAAGATGATGAATCTTGGCTTTTGGGAATAAGAAAATATTTTCATGTTCAAGATTATTCTGGGAATATGAAATCTAGAGTGGCCATTTTCAATTTCACTGGAAGGGCATCCATATGGTGGGAGAATTTAAGGAAAATAAAGAAGATCAATGAAAGGAGGATTGTGTGGAAGCGGTTCCAGAGTATTTCAAGGAGAAGTACCTCTATGATAGGTACTATGATGAAAAGATTAAAGAGTTCCATGAGCTGAGATTGGGACAACAAACCATGGATGAATATGCAAACAAGTTCTTGGAATTGTTGGGGTATGTCAGGTATATTAAAGATGAGAAACTAAAGATCCAACATTTTCTGAGTGGACTTCCTTAGTCCTACAAAGACCGAATTGAGTTCTATGAACCTAGGACTCTGAAAGAAGCAATAAGAAAAGCCAAGTATTGCTACAAGTAAATCAAGAACAAACTAGATTACTAGAAAACATGGAAGGACAAAAGAAGTCAAAATCCTAACCAAATGAAGAAATGTTTCAAACCTTGTAACTTTAGGAATCAAGAGAAGCAACCAGCACAAGTTGAGAAGCAGCCAGTTAGAGTGATGGGAGAGAAGCTAAAAGATCCACAACATAACAAAGGACCACTCCAATGTTGGAAATGTGGAGGACCCCACATGCACAAGTACTGTCCACTTGAGAATGAGAATGCAATGGAAGCATAAAATATTCAAGAGGCAGAAATAGTGTGACACATAGCAAGGGCTGTACCTAGAATTTATGTAGCACTAGAAGACCACCAGGAAGATCACCAATCAAGGACGGTTGAAGTTGCAGGTAAGATTGTTGATCAATCTATTTCTATTTTGATTGACCCTAGTTCTACTCATAATTATATTGATCCTTGAGTAGTGGAGGTTTGTGCTCTTAGGAAAGCAAAGCATAGAAAGTCATGGTTAGTTCAGCTAGCCACTAGAGCTAAGAGAAAATTTAATGAAGTTGTGAATAAATGTCCATTGGTAATGAATGGATTGGTCACTTGTGTAGATCTGAATGTTCTACCACTTGGTTCCTATGATGTTCTTATTGGAATGGATTGGTTAGAAGCTCATAGAGTGAAGCTTGAATGTTATAATAAGAATTTTGAATGCATGGATGAAGAAGGGAACCCAATATTTATAAGGGGAATTCCAAAGGTAATCTCCATGAGGCAGCTTTCAGCAATGCAGTTAAAGAATTTTTGTAGAAAATTTTGTCAGTTGTATGCAGCCGAAATTGATTAGGTGGCAGACAATGAAACTCCTAGGTTGGAAGGCTATCCCATGTTGCAAGACTTCAAGGATGTTTTTCCTGATGAGGTTCCATGAATTCCTCCAAAGAGGGACATAGATTTCACAATTGAGCTTTTTCCAGGATTAGCACAGGTGTTAAGAGCACCCTATAGAATGAGTACACCATAAGTGTTAGAGCTGAAGATGCAGTTGCAAGAATTGTTGGATAAAAAGTATATCAAGCCAAGTTTGTCTCCTTCTCAAGCACCTGTTCTGTTTGTAAAGAAGAAATATGGTATACTCATATTTTGTATTGATTATAGGAATCTAAAAAAAGTCATGATGAAGAACAAATATCCCTTGCTAAGAATTGATGACCTCTTTGATCAAATGAAAGGGGCAAAGGTATTTTCCAAGATTGACTTGAGGTCTGGTTACCATCAGGTGAGAATCAAGGACGAAGACATTCATAACAGAGCCTTTAGGACAAGGTATGGACATTATGAGTTTGTAGTGGTACCATTTGGTCTCACAAATGCACGAGCAACATTTATGTGCTTTATGAATAGTGTCNTCATTCTTGTTTTCCTTGATGACATTCTTGTTTATTCTAAGAATGAAGAAGAGCATGAAGAACATTTGAGACTAACATTGCAATTGCTCAGAGAACATCAACTGTATGCAAATCTAAGAAAGTGTGACTTCTATAGGGATAGAATTCAGTACTTGGGTCACATTACTTCAGAAGAGGGTATATCTGTAGACCTTGACAAGATTGAAGCTATTAATAATTGGTCTACTCCAAAGAATGTGAGAAAGGTAAGATATTTTATGGGGCTTGCAGGATATTACAGGAGATTCATTGAAGGATTATCGAAGGTTGCACATGCTATCACTTCTTTACAAAGGAAGGGGATAAAGTTTCAGGACTTCGAAGTGTGAAGAAATTTTCCAGCGGTTGAAGTATCTTCTCACAATTGCACCGGTCTTAAAAGTTGCAGACCCAAAGAAATATTTTGTGGTATGTACGGATGCATGTGGTCAAGGACTTGGAGGATTCCTTATGCAAGAGAACCATGTGATATGTTATGAGTCAAGAAAATTAAAGGATCACGAAAATAATTATGCCACTCATGATCTAGAACTTGCAGCCATGGTGCATGCTCTCAAGATGTGGAGGCATTACTTGATGGGCAGAAGAATTGAGCTAAGGACAGACCATTGTGGTATGAAGTATTTGTTTGATCAGCGTACTTTGAATGCTAGGCAAGTGAGATTGTTGGATTTTTTATGTGAGTGTGATTTTTAAATCAAGCACATAAAAGGAAAAGAGAATAAGGTAGTTGATGCACTCAGTAGGAAGGCACAGGAAATGCATGTGGAATCCATTAGTATTTGCCAATCAAATTTTAGGCAGCAGATTGCTAATCATGTTGCCAAAGATGAATTATATCCACAGGTCAAGGACAAGTTGCAACAACAAATCCTTGAAAAGAAGTATGAGGGATATAGATTGGAAGAAGATGGACTTATTACCTATAAGAACAAAATTTATATTCCAAATGTAGCAGATTTGAGGAGGGTTGTTATGGATGAGATCGATCAAGCTCCATATTCTGGTCACCTAGGATATCATAAGATGATTGCTACATCTAGAAAGCAATACTTTTGGCCAGGAATAAAAAAGGATATGGCTGAATATATTTCAAGGTGCATGAAGTGTCAGCAAGTGAAGGTTGAACATCAACATCTAGCAGGTTTGTTGCAGCCTTTACCAGTTCTAGAATGGAAATGGGAAGTTATTTCCATGGATTTTATTACAGGATTGCTAATGAATTGGAGACAACATGATTCCATCATGGTTGTGGTGGACAAGTTGACAAATGCAACACATTTTATATCGGTTAAGTCTATGCATAAGACTAATGATATTGCAAATATATTCATGAAGGAGATTTTCAAATTGCGTGGATTTCCTAAGGCAATAGCCTCTGGTACAGATGTCAAGTTCACTTCCAATTGTTGGAAGGGGTTGTTTGCAGATTTGGGTACAAAGTTGAATTTCATCACTGGCTACCATCCTCAGACCGATGGAAATAATAAGAGAGTTAACCAGGGGCTGGAAGACATGCTTCACATGTATGTGATGGAAAAACCAACCAAGTGGGAAGATTATTTACACCTACTAGATTTTGCTTATAATAATGGATAGTAGGCATCCTTGGGGATGAGTCCATATGAAGCTTTGTATGGTAGAAGGTGTACAAAACCAGTGACTTGGGATAATCAAGTGAACAGGGTTGTGCTTGGTCCAAAATTGCTCAAGGAGATGGAGCAGGAAGTTGTAAAGATCAGGTAGAATTTGAAGTCAACCCAAGATAGACAAAAAAGTTGTGCAAATAATCATAGGTTGAACATAGACTTCATTTTTGGGGATCATGTTTACCTCAGAGTGAAGGCAAAGAAGAGCTACTTGAATCTTGGAATTTGTGCCAAGTTGTCACCTAGATATTGTGGGTCGTTTGAAGTGCTTGAAAGAATAGGGATAGTTGCATATAGACTTGCATTGTCTGCTAGCACTAGAGCTCATAATGTTTTCCATGTTTCTTTACTTAATAATTATGTACATGATCCTAACCATGTAATAAATTGGGATTTGATTCAGGTGGAACCAGAGGGAGAGTTCCAAATCGAGCCTATGTGCATTCTTGCTAGGAAAGTCACAATGCTCCATAACCGAGCAATAGGATAGGTGAAGGTGCAATGGGAGCACTACGGTCCTGAAGAAACTACATGGGAGCTAGAGGATGCCATGCGACTGGCACATCTAATTTTATTCGAATCTGTGGATTGCTAAGGGAAGTACCAGAAAGCATTTTTGTTCAATGTTGTAAAGCACTGAGGATAGTGTTGTTGAAGGGGGAGGGGAATGTAACTCCCCAGTTTTGATCCCGCTTGCATTTAAATAAACAGATGTAAATAATCATGGTGTGGATCTAGGAAAAAGACCCACCATTGATTTAGTGTTTATGTTTTGGCAATTAAGGTGTGGCCGATGGTATTTTTTTTATGATAGTTGAACATTAACAACTGAACATTATGTTAAAATTGCAATTTTAATTAAAACCGACAGCCTGCTATGTCAATGCTACTAAATGAGATGGGGGCATAATTTTTCCTAATGATGAGGGAGTGGGGGGATTGGAAGAGTGGGGAAATTTGAATTGGTCAAAGACCCACTTTGGCAAAAACATTTTTTGAATTTCTTGCATAGGAAAACACAAAAAATGACCACTTTTCCCTCATGTGGTATTGTTTCAGTTTCCCTCACAAATTGGAATGAACAAAACGTTTTTGGAAACTCAATTTGGCATTCACGCAGTATCAAGCAAGCAAAAACTACTATGAGTCTAAACCATCATGATTTTCTCCTGTCTGACGATCTGAATCATTCACATTTTTGGTTTTTGTGTTATGATTTTTCCCCTGTTCAGAAATTTTCTTCCCTCTCACATTTTCCCTCGGTCTGTTAGTTTTTTTCTTGAACATGATTGCCATGAATCCATTTTTTTGTGTCTTTGATTTGAAAGAATGGAAATGTTTTCATTTTGGTAATTTTGGAGCACTCGGTCTGGCATCGACAATGTTCAGAAATTCATAAATTTATGTGTGTGTATCTAATCCCTGGAATCTACTATGTTTTGATAAATCCCAATACTGAGATCCCTATGTGTGCATCCACGTTTGGCATCTAAATTGATTGAAGGAATGGAAATAGAATCTAGAATTGCTTGATAAACCTAGTGTGTGAAAGAACATCACAGAACAATCTAGAAGTTTGGTTTTCTTCTTTGCATGCCCTGAATAACACTGGAAGGGAAGGCATGGCCTGAGGGACTGTGTAGCAGAGAAGGGAATGCTTCCTTGTTTAGTTGTTTAGAAATTAGGCTAGATCTACGGTGGGTGTTCATAAATCTAGAATTGAGCTCACTAGCTTAGCAGACAGTCTTTCCACCTCCTTGGCATCTTGGTAAACCCAACTGGAAGGATGGCTTGGTTGGTAGCCTGATAAACCCATCTATTCGCTTGGCTGTGTCTCATGTAAATTTGGCTAAGTGTAAACCACTTCCTATGTAAGTCTGATAAACCCAACAGTGTTGGCTTGACTGAATTTTAATTGTATCCTTGGCTATGGGTGAAGTATGCTAGTGTTCCTTATTCCTTGGGGAAGATCATGCCCAGCTCGAGGGTGGCGGTGTTTCCGAGAGATTAAAGAGCACATTGACCTATGGTTTGGTGGAACATTGCAACGGCATAGCTGGTTGTGGGACGAGCTTCTTTCAAAGATAAGTATTCTTATGTATTTAAGTTCCGCACCTATAATTGTTTTATGAATTACTATGAACATGTTAAATGCTTGAAATGAATGTGTCGAATGAACGATTGCTTCCACTGTATATATATGTACATTTCATTATGCATTTGTTTATACTTATGAATGTTATATTTTCAAGCAATTTTTATATTATGTTCATGTGGCTTAGTTGGCCCGGGTTGTTAGATGTTAGTCACGTCCTCTTCGCCGAGGAAGGGTTGGGGATGTGAAAAATGTGGACCGTTGAAGGGTCTTGATTACTTGAATGTTAGAAGTTTTATAATGATACTTATTTATGCAGACCTGGTAAAGGTCTTCACTGGTTTTTATCTTAGATTTAGTGTGGGATATTTATATTTTGTGGTTAGATGTAATTATTATGTTGTAGATTAGATTTATAATTCTATTTCATAACTTGTTAGTATATTTATATATTTACCAATAGTATACTAGTTATATACTAGTAGTATACTGATTAGTTTCTTGTTATTATAATTATATGATACTAAATTAAATCTAGGTCTTAAATGAAGCATAGGTACGAACTAGGATTTAATTGAGCATGACTCTACTGACAAATGAAATCTGTCAGTAGAGTATATAGGGAAAATAACAGCTAGGTAATAGATCTGAAATAAAACCTAGTTTATAGGAAACATAATTTAACACTAAGAATAATACAGAAGTAAAACTAAGGTGCAAAAGCGCTGATAAATAATTATACATGAATTACAATTGTAGAAGTAAACTAAATGAATAAACCTTAGATAAATCTAGCATAGGAAATCAATTACAGCCTAGGGCTATTATTTAAACTGTAAACCCTAGAAGATTTAAACAAAAAAAAACACATAGGGTTTGAAAATGTAAAGTAATCATTTGATTAATATAGCCAACATTTATTCTAGAAAATGGAATAGGTAGTCTAGGGCTTCATACCTATAAATTGAAGCTCCTTTAATGGTTGAAACCTGCACACTCAAATAGCCAGTGTTAACAATTCTTAGGCATATCTCACCTCTATATTAGATGACCGAATCACTTGGGAACTACCATGTTCCACCAAACCATGACCCGGAACCATTCCTGGTTTCAATTCGGATCCCCCCGAGCTGGTTCCAACATGCAAGTAGCTTAGAGCTCCTAAGGTAAGGTTTCCTAGCTGGCATATCAAGTCTGGATTAGTTTTCCTTTTTGCTTTTAGGAAATTGTCCTCCATGAATTTTACTTGAGGGATAAAGAAGGAAGAATAATGACTCACATAAGATAGATCAAAACCCCAAGCCTTTCCTTGGATTGATACTTTATAAAGTGAATTTTCATTCAAAGGGGTAGTTAAATCAAGAAATGCTTCATTTCTTGATTTAAACCTTTTTATTTAATTTAGTAGTTTTAATATTTTAACTTAGGAACTTTTAACTAGTTCCTAATTTAGACTTTTGTAGGAATTATACTATTTATTATCTTTTAGTAATAAATAATAATGGATGGATCTTTTGTTTCTTTCTTTAATCATTAATATTATTACTATATTTATTCTTTATACATACCACATATAATATACATAATAATAAAACATTTATTAACATTTGTCTTTGTTCATCACATACCATGATCCCTAGACTTATGACACTTCTTCATTAAGGTAAAAAATAGGTAGATGGTTAGGTCTACTAGGCTAGTAAACTCTAAACATCCTTGCATGTTGGATTCTATCGTATAACATGGTATTTATTCAGTACTTGAGACATACAGAAATTCAACATTTCACTTAATAATTTATAAATAAGTTATATGAGATCATTATTTTCCTTGAGTCGTTTTCACTCGAAAATCATTAATTCTTTTCAGTAACTCCTAGCACTTATCTGAGCCCATACTCAACACTAACAACATGGAGTTACAAACTTAGTGCAATTCCATAGCTCTTAGCTCAACACTAATTCTAGGATGTACTTGTACGATACACCTAGGGATGGCCAAGGATCCAATGCTCTATAGATTATGCTCAACGTCAAGATGGAAGACTCCTAGGCTTATTCCCAACACTTCAAGCTTATCTTTTCATGTGTTCCAGGGATTTATGTTAAAAAAAAATTAATTACTCATGTGTTCCAGAGCTTCTCACTCAACACAACATCAATTACACATGTGCTCCAGAGCTCCTCACTCAACACAAAACATGTTATCAATCATTTGCTTCAAGGTCCCCACCCAACACAAACAAGAATTTATATATATATATATATGATCAACAATTGGCTTATGCCCAACATATAAAACAACCGTCATGTTCATATGCAGTGGGGTCTTCGACCCAATATATCAAAATAAAACATCAAGATAACATAATAATCAATAGGCTGATGCCTATAAGTATTAGGTACAAAATTCAGGATATTACATCCCTCCCCACCTAGAACAACACAGTCCTTGGTGTTCTAGGGACTTGGAATGACAACATGAAACAAGGCGGGGTACTCCTTTCTCATGGTGGCTTCATTCTCCAAAGTAGCCTCATCAGCTTCGAAGTGCTTCCATTGCACTTTCAATTGGATTACGGTGCACTTCCTAAGTTGCACCTCTCTCTTGTTCAATATATGAATAGGTTCATGGGAAAACTCCACTTCAGGTTCCACCTGTAATAAGGACCAATCAACTACATGTTTAGTATTATAAACATATTTTTTCAATAATGATGCATGGAAGACATTATGGACTCTTATTGGTGTGGGTAAATCTAGTTGATATGCCACTCTCCCTCTCTTGGCCAATATTTCAAACGGTCCACAAAACTTAGGTGATAACTTACCACACCTCCCTAAGCGCAACGAGATTTGCTTCACTTTTATTTTCAAGTAGACATGGTCACCTATTTGATAATATTTATATTTTATTTTCTGATCTGCATAACTTTTCTGGCATTCTTGTTCTTCTTTAAGGTTCAATTGGACCTTGGTAACCAACTGTTCCAAGTCCATTAATAAATCAGGCCCTAACATGATCCGATCCACCGTGCTATCCCAAGTAGCCGGTGTTCTACACTTCCTTCCATAGAGTACCTCAAAATGGCTCATCTTAGTGGAATCCTGGTAACCATTGTTATACACAAACTCTGTGAGATATACTTAGTCCTCCCATTTAGTGGGGTTGTTCATGACATACATCATAAGTATGTCCTCCATAATCTGGTTTGCTCTTTTTGTCTTCCCATCTGTCTGCGAGTGATAAGTAGTGATAAAGTTCAACTACATTTATAATATGGAGAATAAAGATCTCCAAAAGTTTTCAGTAAACTTAGAATCTCGATCTGAGATGATTCCCTTGGGTATCCTGTTAATAGCTCCTTCAAGAATATATCATAAATCTTCACTTCCTTGTAATTCGACTTCACAGGAATGAAGTGTGTTGATTTTGAAAATTTGTCAATAACTACAAAGATAGAATCATTTTTCTTTTTAATTTTTAGTAGATCGGTAATAAAATCCATACAAATAGCCTCCCACTTCCATTTTGAAATGGGTAATAACTGCAGCAATCCCCAAGGATCCTGATGCTCAGCTTTGACCAGCTGACATTCCTGACATTTTGCAATAAACATCACAATGTAGGCCTTGAACTTAGGCCAAAAAAAGTGTCTCTTGATGGCGGATATCATCTTTTGATATCCCACGTGCCCCGATTAGGGTTCTTGAAGAAATTTCATGAGGATGCTAGACTGAATGTGCCCTCCTTTTGGAATGTAAAATCTCTCCTTGGGCCATAGCAGTCCTAATTCATGTACCTTGTACTATTTTTGTTGTTAAAACAACCTGTCCTCTTGGAATTTATTGGGGATTTCTACATAGAAAGGGTCAAATCTGTTGGCTGTTCTAATCCTCTCATGTAAATATGCATCAGTTTGACTTAAAGTCACCTCATTAATCATATGATTTCGTCAGCTCAAAGCATCTGCAACCTTGTTCTCTTTTCCCTTAATAAGCTTTGGCTTGAAATTTTACTCGCTAATGAAAGACAACCATCTAGTTTGCCTTCCATTCAGATTCGGCTGATCAAACAAATACTTCAAAGTCACATTGTCTATCTTCAGAAGGAACTTCCTTCCCATGAGGTAGTTCCTCCACATTTTCAAAGCATGGATGATGGCTGCTAACTCAAGATCATCCGTGGGGTAGTTTTGCTCATTCTCCTTTAACTTTCGCGATTCATCATAGATCGTGTGATCTTTCTGCAAGAGGACTCCTCCAAGTCCTTCTTTGCTTGCATCTGTGCAAGCAACGAAATCCCCATTAGGGTCCATAATTCGTAGTATTGATGCAGTCATCAAAAGATGCTTAAGCTTTTGAAATATTTCCTTGCACTTGGTTGTCCATAAGAACTTATTTGCTTTCTTTTGCAAAGTGGTCATGGGACAAGGGATTCTCAAGAAGTTCTCAATGAACTTTCGATAATATTTGGATAATCCCAAAAAGGACCTGATGTCGGTGAAACTAGTAGGGGTAGGCCAATCCTCTATGGCTCTAATATTTTCTGGGTCCACAACTATTCCTATCTCGAAGATAATGTGACCTAAGTACTATATCTATGGTTTGTAAAAATCACATTTACTAAACTTAGCATAAAGATGGCGTTCTCATAACAATTGTAGTACTATGCAAAGGTGTTCTTCGTGTTCCTCTTTTATCTTAGAGTAAACTAGGATGTCATCTATAAATACCAAAACAAATTTATCCATATATTTACTGAGTATACTGTTCATTATACACATGAAGTTTGCAGGTGCATTGGTTAACCAGAGCGACATCACTACAAACTCACAGTGACCGTACCTTGTATGAAAGGCAGTTTTGTGAATATCCTCATCGTGGATCCATACCTGATGTTACCTAGATCGTAGGTCAATATTTGAAAATAGTTTTTCCCCACCTACTTGATCGAACAACTCATTGATCCTAGGGAGTGGATAACGGTTCTTGATAGTCATCTTGTTCAAATAACGATAATAAATGCACATATGTATCGTACAATCCTTCTTTTTTCTATGAATAGTATCAGTGCTCCCCAAGGGGACACACTGGTTCAAATATACCCATTCTCTATCAACTCTTGCAACTACAGTTTGAGTTCCACCAATTCTAGTGCACTCATGCGATAAGGGGATTTGGAAGCCGAAACTGATCCTAATGTTAGTTCTATGGAAAAGTCTAGGTCTCTTTTCAGAGGTAATCCAAGGATTTCCTTGGGAAACACATCCTCGAATTCTACAAGGATAGGTAAGTCCTCTATTCATTGTTCTCTCCCAGACTCTATGTCTCGGATGTTTATTGCAAACAACTTGCACCCTTTTCTAATTCATTTCTTCACTTGTAAGGAAAATATTTTCCTTACAGAAACTTTCTTTGGAATTCCTTGAACCTTCACTTGGTTCCCTTGGCTATCTGTACACAATATTGACTTGTGTAAGCAGTCGAGCAAAACATGGTGCTATTCCAACCAGTCCATACCGAAAAGTATATCGTACGATCCTAAGGGTGGGATGTTTGGTTCACTTTCGTAGGAAAACCATTCAGGTTTACTTCACATTTTTAAACTATTTTTGAAACTTCCCATTTCGTACCTATGGATGACTGTACCAGCCAAGGTTTATCATGCTTTAATTTTCCTAGTTTGCATACATCAACAATTTTAGGCGAAACATAGCTCCGGTAAGAACCAGGATTAATAATTATTGAAATATAAGTGTTCAAGATATTACCTTCTATCTCAACCATTGTAGCTTGATAATCTTCTTGTCGGCCATTTAATGCTACATAAATCTGCAGTGTTCCAGCTATGTCTCTACAGGTTGTTCTTGTTGTAAGTTGTGCAAGACCCCACTAGTCTTATTCTTACAATCTCGGGCATAATGAGGCCTGCTGCATTTCCAGCACTTGATCTTTAGCAGGGTAGCATTGGATCCACTTTCTACTAGCTTTTTAACATTAGGATCTAGTACATTAGGCTTTCTACCAGTTTTTTTGAAGTTCTTGTTTGCTGAAAAATTGTTATTCTACTTTTGTAATGTCCCCAAAAATTGAAAAAAAATAAAAATAAATTATAGGCTAGTAAAAACAACCTAAACGAAACATTATTCACTTGAGGAACTCTAGCATACATTTCATGTACCTTTATTTATTCATAAGCTATTATTACGTTCTCTCTTTTACTTTCAGCCATTATTTTTAATGTAAGTTAGTTATGATGTTATACTAATGTTTACTACTCAGTATTGTGTTTACACTTCCGTTTCCTGTGTGTCGACACTAGATTTATATGCTTCGTCCTTTCTGTATTGTCACACTTGTTAATTATGGAGTCCTAACTTAAATTTTTTCTTGGAAACAAAGTGGGCAGAGCGGCGGGAATCATTCTCCCATGATGGTCTGAAAGGTAAAGTATTACTTTGTTACGTGGGCTTACTTAGTTCAATCGAACTAAGGAACCTCTTTTCATTTAAATGCAGTTCACTGTTTTGTGACGGGATCTGGTGTAAAGTGTGTTGAAAGCCTTGATCTTCGATAACTTGTTGCTAGTTATTATGTTTCCTATCGACTTGGTTTTATAACTTGGTAAGTGTCATTATCGTCAATTTATCTATTTCAGCTAAATTTCCTGTACATTAATTATTCTTCATTATGGTTTTAAATTTGTTATCCTATATGTCATTAATATCTCTTTCGTGCTATGTATAATTTTTTACTATACTTATTAAATTCTCTTATGTTCTTTTATTGGAAGGTTATTAGGTTGGTTTAAGAGCAACCGTTGGATTTTTATAGTCCTAGATGTTACCATGGCATAGTTTGGATTCCATGGTTCTTAAGCATATTTACTCTGTTACTAAGGGATTAAATCCCTAAGCTTTGACCCTATGGTCCAAACAATATCTAAACACCTTAAGCATGGTTTCTTAACTTTGGACTAGCACATCTTAATGGAATATGTATTACTGTCATTCTATCCTAAGAAACCTTTCTAATGTGTTAATGTTTGATATTTAGAGTTTGGGGTGACATGATATATGGTATAAACCATATGTTTCAGGGTTTAAGCATTGGTATGGAGGGTGGTAATAAATGATACCTTGTAACAAGGCTTGACTATGGGAGTGGGTTTGATAAATCATTAATGGACTCCATCCTGGTGCATTTAATGCTCTTTGTAAAGCATGACAGCCTTCTCTTAGGCTTGGCTCATGATAGCCATGCATTGTATTTGTCATTTGGGGTTTCTTCGTTTTAGCACCGCATAGAGGGATGGCCATGGAGGTGACCTCTAGACTGTGAGGTATGCCCACATGAATTTATACACCTGCACATTGGTTTGGTTTACAGTTTGATAAGGTGGCATACTCTTCATCCCCATCTTGGTTTTCTCTTGCAAGTGCCGAAAGGAATGGAGGAGCAGCGTGGCTACAACACTGTTGGCTCCAAGTGTTGCATTCGTGGCCACGGTAAGCCTGCTAATTAAGCTTATGATTGTCACCTTTCAGCCTTGTGGGTAGAGTGAAGTTTAGATTGGTTGTTTGGTTGGGGTTTGGATGCTGTAGCGAATTCGATTTCTCCTTTGGGCTTATGAATACAGACTTGGTTTCTTTTCAATGTTGAGGCGTTATGCCATGAATAATTTCTTAGGCCATTCAGCATTGTGCAATTTTGTTTCAGTTATGTAAATCATTAATGTTTTGGTACTGGGATTTTATAGCGATGGGCTGCACCATTGCTTGCAATGGTTCCATAGCCCATTGGCCCGTCTATGTAAAACTTTGTCCTCGGGATTTAATGGCAACCGTTTACAGACATTGGGATCTTTGTGTAAATATATATTGGTTTTATAAAATGTAATGGTTAACTTGATATATGGTGTATGTTATTTCCTTCTACATTTTTATTGGGCACTGTATTTAAATAGATTTGGGGTTTTAAAGGTAGGGGCATTCGCTTACTCTGCATGTAATGGATGCATACGGCTTTTAATACTTGATTTACCATGGTTTAAGATGTGATGTGCATAGCACGATTTCATTGTGTTTATTCTGTGGTTAAGGTTGATTTATGTGGGCATTTGATCGATGAAGGTTCTACGTATTACAACCTTACTTAGTTGAAAAAGGGAAGGTATAGACGGCATGGGTATAGGCCATGCCGTGAATGGCATGCGCCTTCCCATAGTGTTGCTATAGCTTGTATATTATTTGATTATGGTATTTGGTTCTTATGTGAAAAATGGACTATGTATTAAAATGTTATTTGGCCGAGGCCGATCGCTGGCTATACGACCTTCATCGATTTGGGCCTATGCGACTTCAAACTGTAAAATATTTTATAAGTGGTAATAGAAACGATATTAGGTATTTACTCTATGGATTTTGTTATGCGTTTTGATTGTGGTGATGATTTATGTTAAGGCTCTTATTGTGGAGTTTAATTTTGTTTATGAATTGAATTTGTAACTCGTGAGGATTGATACCATGACCTCTGTTGATTAATACGACCTCTATTTATTAATACAGAGTTATATAAATTATTACTTGGTAAAATTTTAGGTGGATGTTTATGATGGATATTATATGGGACCTTTAAAGATATAATGCATGTGATTTAAGGTATTTTATTATAGATGTTAAGACTGTAGATTTCATGGCAGAGTCTTGATAAGGACCACATGGATGGTCATGATATCCCTCTGATTAAATTTAATGTTTGATAGAGTTATGTAAAGTATTTTGGTTTTAAATGATTATATGAAGCAGAACTGGGAAGGCCTTTAATAACTCATTTATCTTGATTATTATATGAACTCGGTTCTTAGTAGATCTAGTTTAAAATATAAACTTGTATAGTTAGCATAAATAATATTTTAATTAATTACTACTGAACTAGTTTATTTAAAATTCTAGGGAAAGCCTCTGCTCACAAATGGAATATGTCAGCAGACTATTAAATACAGAGAACACGGTATAAACATAATACTAAGATCAAAACCTAGTTAATACAATAACATTTATGAAGGATACCACCCTGAACATAAACAACATATAATAAAGCTTCTCCAACATAAGATTAGTAAATTGTTATTACAAACCCTAGCAGGTTGTTAACCATAAAACTTAACCCTTAGGGTTAGAAATTGCATTGCAGCCATTACTTAACATAAATAGTAATGAATATTTAGGAAATAAAATAGACTAGGCTTTCCAGGGATTCATACCTAAATTTGAATATTTGTCAATGGATGCACCTACACACTTAAATAACCAACATTAACAATTCAATGCAGATCTGACCTCTGTTTGATAACCAAATCACTTGGGAACTACCACGTTCCACCCAACCATGACCCGGAACCATTCTTGGTTTAAATCCGGATCCACCTGATATAGACTCCAACATGAAAATAGCTTAGAGCTCCTAAGGTAGGGTTTCCTATCTGGTAATTAGTTCTGAATCAATCCTCATTCCCTTGCAGGAGTAGTTCTCAAAGAAAACACTTGAGAGGAAAACACGTAGAATAATAATTCTCCTAGATAAAAATAAGAATCCCAATCCTTTGCTTAAATTGAGTATTTATAGATAGACTTTTCAGTCAAAGGGACAATTAAATCAAGAAATCATTGATTTCTTGATTTAACCCTTTTAACTTTACTGGGGTAATTTTTAATTCTTAACCTAGGAACTTTTAACTAGTTCCTAGTTAGTATTTCATAGATATTTCACTATTTATTAATCCTTTAATAATAAATAATAGATGGTGGAGCTTCTTTTCTTTCTTTATTAAATTATATAATTAAATATAATTATTTATTTATACATACTATGTATAAAATACATAGTATTAAAATACTTGTTAACATTTGTCTTCGGACATCATGTGCCATGATCCCTAGACTTAACGACACTTCTTTATGAAGGTCAAGTAGATAGATGGCTTAGGTCTACTAGAATAGGAAACTCTAAACATCCTTGCATGTTGGATTTCCCTCCTATAACGTGTTAGTTCTTCAGTACTTGATGAGAATACAGAAATTCAAAATTTCATTTAATCACTTAAAAATAAGTATGATGAGGTCAATATTATTCTCGAGTCATTTTCACTCAGAGGTGATTTTAATCTTTTTAGTAACCCCTAGTGCTTACCAAAGCCATACTCAATGCTTATAACAAGGAATTACAAACATAGTGCAATTCCAGAGCTCTCGCTCAACACTAAATGCTACAATGTACTTGTACGATACACCTAGGGATATAATGGCCAAGGATCCGATGCTCCAGAGCTTATTCTCAAGATCAACATGGAATACTCCAGATATTATGCCCAACATTTTCAATTATATTTTCATGTGTTCCAGAGCTTTATGCTCAACAACAATGTAAGTACTGATGTTTTCCAGAGCCTCTCGCTCAACACAAAACATCTCATCAATCATGTGCTTCAGGATCTACGCCCAACACAACACATTTCATCAATCATGTGCATCAGGTTCCATGCCCAACACAACCAACATATATATATACATATATATCATCAACAATTGGCTTCCGCCCATTATACAAAACAATCAGCATGTTCATATGCAGTGGGGTCTTCGACCCAATATAAAATAAAACATCAATATAATCATCATGATCAATAGGCTCATGCCTACAAATGGTAGGTCCAAAATTTGGCATATTACATCCCTCCCTGCTTAGTACAACACCATCCCCGGTGTTATAGGGAGTCTGAATGATATCATGAAACAAGGTGGGGTCAGCCTTTCTCATGGTGGCCTCATTCTCCCAGGTAGCCTGATCTACCTCAAAGTGCTTCCACTGCACTTTCAATTGGACTATAGTGCGCTTCCAAAGCTGCACTTCTCTCTTGTCCAATATATACAAAGGCTCAGGGGAAAATTCCCCCTCAAGTTCCACCTGTAATAATGGCCAATCAATGACATGCTTAGTCTCATAAACATATTTATTTAATAAAGATGCATGGAAAACATTATGAACTCTTACGTGCGCAGGTAATGCTAGTTCATAAGCCACTGGTCCTTTCTTGGCTAGAATTTCAAAAGTTCCACAAAATCTAGGTGCTAACTTACCACACCTACCCAAGCTCAACGAGCTCCATTTTGATTTCAATTTCAAGTAGACACTCTCACCGAATTGATAGTATTTATCTTTTCTTTTCTTATCCGAATAACTTTTCTGACGGTCTTGTGTGTCTTTTAAGGTTTCCTTGGACCTTGGTAACTAACTGTTCCAAGTCCAAAAATAGGTCAGGCCCTAACATGAGCCGATCAACCAGAATGTCCCAAGTAACTAGGGTCCTACACTTCCATCCATAGAGTACCTCGAAAGGACTCATCTTAACGGAAGCTTGATACCCATTGTTATATGCAAACTCTGCAAGGTGCAGATAATCCTCCCACTTGGTGGAGTTGTTCATAACATACATTCAAAGCATGTATTCAACAATTTGGTTTACTCTTTTAGTCTACCCATCCATATGCGGGTGATAAGCACTGCTAAAGTTCACTTTCATCTCTAATATAGAGAATAAAGATCTCCAAAAGTTTCCTGTAAACTTAACATCTAGATTTGAGATAATTGCTTTGGGTATCCCATGCAATCTAAATATCTCTTTTAGGAAGATATCAGCAATGTTCACAGCCTTGTAGGTTGATTTTACAGGGATGAAGTGTGCTTCCTTCGACATCTTGTCAATGAATATGAAGATGGAATCATTTTGCTTCTTGCTTTTCGGTAAGTCAGTAATATGGAATCATTTTGCTTCTTGGTTAAATTGTCTCCTGATGATGATCCTAGAGTAGGGATCGAAACGTCGAGAGTTTTAGCTTTCCAATGAAGCTCCCTCTTACAATAAAATCCATACATAAAACCTCCCACTTCCATTCTCGAATGGGCAATGGCTGTAGCAATCCTGAAGGGTGCTGGTGCTCAGCTTTAACTAGATGGTATTCCTGACATTTCACAATAAATAGTGCAATGTCGGCCTTTAACTTAGGCCAAAAAAAGTGTCTCTTGATGGCAAATATCATCTTTTGATATCTTGGGTACCATAAGTAGGGTGCCCTATGAAATTCTGTGAGGATGTTGGACCGACTGTCCCCTCCATATGGAACATACAATCTATCCTTGGACCATAGTAGTCCAGAGTCATCCACCTTGTATTCCTTCTATTATTGAAACAACCGGTCCTCTTGGACCTTCTTGAGGATTTCCAGATAGAATGGGTCAACCTTGTTGGCCGTTCTAATATTCTCATGAAAATCTGCATCAGTTTGACTTAGGGTCACCTCATATATCATATGAGTTCATCAACTCAAAGCATCGGCAACTTTGTTCTCTTTGCCCTTAATATGCTTTAGTTCAAAGTGATACTCACTTAGGAAAGCCAACCATCTAGCTTGCCTCACATTCAAATCTAGTTGATCGAATAAAAACTTTAGACTCATATTGTTAGTCTTTAGAAGGAACTTCCTTCCCATGAGGTAGTTCCTGCACATATTCAAAGTGTGGATAATAGATGCTAGCTCAAGATTGTGCATGGGATATTGCTCATGCTCTTTTAATTTCTGTGATTCGTAATAGATTGCATGATCATTTTGCAAGAATACTCCTCCAAGTCCTTCCTTGCTTGCATCTATGCATACCACGAAATATCCATCGGGATACGTAATCTACAACACTAGTGCGGCCATCAAAAGCTACTCAAGCTTTTGAAAACTTTCTTCACACTTCTTAGTCCATAAGAATTTGTTCACTTTCTTTTTCAAATTCGTCATGGGAAAAGTGATTATGAAGAAGTTCTCAATGAACTTTCGATAATATCTGGATAATCCCAAGAATGACCTAATGTCAATGACACTAGTCGGGATCAAGGATAATTTTAGGGGAGAAATTTAGCCGAGTGGGCTATTTTTCCATGTTTTTCTCCAAAAAAAGATTCACCATTTTGCGTTTTTTGAAGCCATGTTTCGCCCAATTTTGATGGGCTGAAATTTTTTCACCCTAAAAATCGCCAAATTATTATATAAATGATATAAAATCCTTGGAAATTAAAATATTTTTTGAAAAATATCGCCAATCATTTTATAGTTTCCGTTTTAAGAATTGGTAGTATTCGCCAACATTTATGCACTTTTTAATAAGTATGGTTCCTTAAAATCATCCTTGGTCGGGCTAGGCCAATCCTTTATGGCTCGAATATTTTATGGGTCCATAGCTATTCCTACCTCGGGTATGATGTGACTTAGGTACTGTATTTGTGATTTGTAAAAATCACATTTACTAAACTTAGCGTAGAGCTAGTGTTCTCTCAACACTCAAAGTACTATGTGAAGGTGTTCTTCATGTTCCTCTTTATTCTTGGAATAAACGAGAATGTCGTCAATAAAGACTAGTACAAACTTATCCATATATTTACTAAATATGTTGCTCATCATACACATAAAGTTTGCGGGTGCATTGGCCAACCCGAAAGGCATCACTACAAATTCGTAGTGCCCATACCTTGTACAAAAGGAGGTCTTGGGATTATCTTTGTCTCAGATTTGTACCTGATGGTACCCAGATTGTAGGTCAATATTCTAAAATATTTTGGCTCCTCCCACCTGGTCAAACAAATCATCGATTCTAGAGAGCGGGTAATGGTTCTTTATAGTCGTTTTGTTGAACTGACGGTAATCAATGCACATCCGCATCATACCATCCTTATTATTTACGAATAAAATCGATGCTACCCAAGGGGAAACACTGGGTCAGATATACCCTTTCTATTTATGTATTTGTAACTTCCGAATGTATTCATCTATGTATCTTATGTATTGTAACCCGATGTTTATTTCGGGATGTATCTATAATGTAATTGAGTCATGTTGTCATGCCCCAATGTTCTGATCAAGAGGATCAATAATGTAAACAAGTCATGTCAAGTCATTGTGGGTAACCCTCCGATTGTCTAAGGGTTAAATTCCCCGTAGTTCCGGGGCACTAGGGTTATTAGAATCTCCTAGTAGAGGTCGGCCCTGGTAGGGTTTTAGTCATGTCAGGATTAGTATAAATAGAGAACCGGAGTCTCTATTTATCACACAACTCATACACACTCAAGTGTAGCACATAGTTTAGGAAGGAGAAGACACTGGGGCTAGAGAATAAGAAGGTCACTGTTGTCGGGAGATCACTTGCTATTTTGCTGTTGATTCTATCTCTGAGGAAGTTGTGGGGTTTTCTCCATTTATGGTTTCCCTAAGGAAAAACAATGTGTTCATTGTCTATTGTGTTTGATTGGTGTACTTGTTATTCTCTCATTTAAAGATCCTAATAATGTAGCTTAATGTTGAAAAACTAACATGGTATCAGAGCTAACCTGAGAAGAAGACACTATATAGCTGCGGGAACTAGAGTTTCTTAGTTTGTGGATCTTACTCCACAAATTTTCATCAAAATTAAGGTTGAATAACTCTCCTCCTTAGGGTGCATCTTTTTGTCGAAGCAGAATGCAATTCTGAGGTTTTTTCAGTTTTGGACCCGACGCTACTGCCGAAAATTAGGGCTTTTCACAGAAGAGGAATTTTTCAATGAGCCCAGTATTGGATTGATCTCCTCCCCATAATAAAAGTTAGGGACAAATTTCAAGGCATTTGGGTGGACAGATCTCTTGAAAAGCAAAACCCTAATTTGCTCATGTTCCAGTACTGCGGGATTTCAGCTCCAAATCCAAATCTGACATCTTGACCTAGTAAGATCTAAATATTTTGTATTTCCATTTGAGGTTCTTAGTTTAAGATGTCTAATCATTCCAAGCTTGATGAAAAGGTTTATGAAGCTGATAACTTGCGAGCCTAGAAGTATAGGATCTCCTTGGTCCTGGAAGAGAATTAATTAGACTCCTACATCCATGAAGAGGTTCCAGTTTCAGATGGAGATGAGGAAGAGGCATTACATAAGAAGAAGATGGTTATTGCAAAGAGGATAATTAGTTATTCTATCAAGGATCACCTTATACCTCAGGTTTCCTCTCTCAAGACACCTAAAGCTATGTTTGATGCCCTAACAAAATTGTTTGAAGGGAAGAACATAAACCAAAAGATGACTCTAAGGAATCAACTGAAGAATGTGAATATTCAGAATGCAGAGACCATCCAGTCTTACTTCACAAGGTTTTCTCAGATCAAGGAAAAATTAGAAGATGTAGATGAAGAAGTGGAGAATGTAGAGATTGTGATGACAACACTGAATGCCCTTCCTAGGTCATGGGATTCTTTCATCCAAGGAATCTGTGCCAGAAAGAAGTTAGTCAAATTTAGTAGACTATGGGAAGAATGTTCTCAAGAATAAGCATGGATAGCATCTCGAGAAGAAAAGATGGGAAGTGAAGACCAAGCTCTGATAGTTCACTCCAAGAAAGGAAGAAGAAGATCTCATTACTCCGAAGGTAAGGATCCTCATCATAGAGATAACATTAGAAGGGACCTATCAAAATTGAGACGTTATACATGTGATGAAAGAGGACACTTTGAAAACAATTGTCCTAAGAACAAGGGTCGCTCTCATAAGAAGAAGGGGAACAAAAGAAGACATCATGCTCATGCTATAGAGGATGATGAACCCTCCAAGAAAAGAACTAGATATGATAGTGAAGATTCTTCAAGCGAGGATGAATATGTTATGATCTTCACTCTCACAGGTAACATTACTCATGGAAGTGATGATTGGCTTACAGAGAGTGGGGCTTCCAAACATATGACTGGATTTAAGGAATCCTTTGTGAGATTGTCAGAACATGAATCACCTCACAAGGTGAAGCTAGGAGATGACTACCAATATCCAATAAAGGGGAATATTCATATAAATGAGACTCTGGAATGTCTCTAACAATGATGGAAGTATTTTTTGTGCTAGGACTCAAGAAGATCCTTCTCTCCATATCAGCATTGGATGCAAAAGGAATGAGGGTTGCATTCATAGATGGTCAAGTCATCTTGTGGCAAAGAGGAAAGACTATCAATGATGCGGTGGTGATTGGAGAACAA
Source organism: Pseudotsuga menziesii (assembly GCA_001517045.1). Lineage (NCBI taxonomy): Eukaryota > Viridiplantae > Streptophyta > Pinopsida > Pinales > Pinaceae > Pseudotsuga > Pseudotsuga menziesii. Next base: position 205,032 of record LPNX010915090.1, on the reverse strand, counting down.
GAAGGAGGTTTGTACAAATTGAAGGGCCATCCAAAAAAAAGCATTGGTCCATGACACAGTAGATCCAAGTGAACTTTGGCATAGAATGCTTGCACGTGTGCATTACAGAGCACTACCTATTGCAAGCAAAGTTGTTGAAGGTCTTCCATAATTCCAAGCAAAACATGATGGGGTTTGTAAGGGATGTGTGAAAGGAAAAAATACAAAGAAGACATTTCCTAGCAGTGAAAGAAAAGGAAAAGGAATCCTAGTAATCATCCACTTCGATGTATGTGGTGCTATGTCATAAAACTCACGAAGTTGGTATGAATATTATGTTTCTTTTACTGATGATTTTTCTAGGAAGACATGGGTTTACTTCATGAAGAACAAAGACAAAGTATTCAGCAAATTCAAGGAATTCAAAGCCTTGATCGACAACCACATTGAAAGTAAGATCAAGACTTTTCGATCAGATAATGGCGGAGAATTCACTTCAAATGAATTCAAAGAGCTATGCAAAGAATCAGGGATTAAGAGGGAGTTGTCCACTCCTTATAATCCACAACAGAATGGGATTGCAGAATGGAAGAACAGAACTATCATGGAAGCTACAATAGCCATGCTTCATGATCAAGATCTTCCTATGCATCTTTGGGCTGAAGCTGCCAGAACAACAGTGTATGTATAGAACCGTACTCCACATAGAGTACTCGAGAACAAGACTCCTGAAGAAGTATTCTCCGGCACGAAACCAGGAGTCAACCATCTCAGAATATTCAGTTGTCCTGTGTACATACACATTCCAAAGGAGAAAAGGACAAAATGAGATCCTTCAAGAAAGAAGGGTATATTTGTGGGATACTCTGAAAGCTCGAAGGCTTACAGAATCTATTTCCTAGGATACAAGAAGATTGACATCAGTAGGGATGTGACATTTGATGAAGACACATCTTACAACAAATCCAGAAAGATACCTGCTCAAGAACCTGAAGAAGGAGAACCACCCAGAATTCATGATACAACCATGAACAAAGAAATTCAAGAAGAATATCGAGAAATTGAAGAACCACAAAGACCTGTAGATCCACCTCTGGAGAAGAATCCTCATAAGAGGAAACCTGCTTGGGTACAAGAACTTATCCAAGGTGCAGAAAGATATGGGGCTCCAGAAGAGAATCACATAGAAAGAAAGAGGACCAGATCCTGCTCTGAGTATATAGCTTTACTATGTGATTTCATTGATAAAGAACCTTCCAGTTATGAAGAAGCGGCAGAGCAGAAAGAATGGAAGGATGCTATGATCGAAGAATATCAATCGGTCATGAAGAATGATGTTTGGGATGTTGTCCCAAGACTAGAAGGGAAGTCAGTTGTAACTTCCAAATGGATCTACAAGATCAAGCATGCTGCAGACTATAGAATTGAAACATATAAGGCAAGATTTGTGGCTCGAGGTTTCTATCAGAAAGAAGGAATAGACTATGATGAAACCTTTGCACCTGTGTTATCCATCTGAATGGCACCTCTCCGTCTGAGTGCCGACATCCCTCATGTTGGCACACAAAAGGACATCTATGGATTGAGGTTTTCCCATAACACTATAGATTGGCTTATTATAATACATTCCTCCTCCATCCAGCTGGTTAATTTGCCATTTTACTATGTCAAGTTGTATTCGCGACTCTCTACATGTACAACTCGTGCATCATTCGTGAGTGTCGATTGCTGCAAGTCACGAATGGATCTATTCACGGGTTTCTCATATAGCAAGTCGTGAATCATTTGCGGTTTGTCCTTCTACATACCCGCGAATATGTCCCTTGACATTTAAAAATAAAAACACGTGATAATCTGAGATGAGTTAAGCCATTTATCTTAATTATCTTAACTGTCTCAACCTCCTCAACCTTTGAAACTACCTTATTTCCTCCATATAAATACAGGCCTTGGGGAGGGTGTTAGATATATAGATTTGGAGAGCAAAGTTATGCTGGTGGATTGTATATAGAAGTCTTTGGAGCAGTGGAACTCAGAATTCTTTGGTTGCAGAGGAGTCCTTGTCTCAGGCGTTGGGTTGTAATCTGAACTCTTTCCATTATTGATAATAAAGAGAATCCTTCTTCCATATGTGTTTCATGTATCTTGGTTTGATAAATGTTCATGTTTCTACATTTTATATATGATTTATCTAACCTGCTTATATATATATGAATTATCTTGTATCTTGAATATTGACTCTTGACAGGTGAAAGAGGAGCAACCTTGAAGACTTTAGAGAAGAAGCAGAGCGCAAGAGGACTAGCAAGGATCGGCCTTCGTTATTTGAGTAAGTCTTTCTCATCCTCCTATTTCCTTTACTGCAATTTAGAGTCAATTATCTGCAAGTTAATTGAGTATGTTGGTAACCCCAGAACTATGGTTATTAGGTGTATAATCCTGTACAACAGAATTGGCGACTCCGCTGGGGAAGCTTAGACTGCTGTAGGTCCTTTCTGTTATCCCTGACCAGTCTTTACTTGAATTCTGTATGTGATCTTTTATCCTAGTTCTTACTTTCCTCAGTATTTGAAAGTCCTTGGAATTTTTCTTGCTTTTTGAGAAAAGTCTTATACCTATTCGCGAGTTGTTCTTTTGAATAGTCGTGAATACAGGTTGGCATTCACGGGTTGCTATAATGGACAGTCGTGAATCATTCATAGGTTTCTCTTATAGACAATCGTGAATATTCCTGGAAGTAGGGATTTTTTAAGTTAAAGTTTGCTTGTTCTTTTCTTTCTATAATCCCTGTTTTCTGAATGGATTTTCCTTATGAATGTTGTGTAGCTTGTTTGAATACATTGGGTGATCACACTTAGTGCTTTTTCAAAATCCCTTGAGTCTCTTTTACTTGGATTATTTTATGTTTGCATGCTGAAGTAGTTGGCCTATTTGGGTGATGGTTTAAAGTGTTGTTGTCCAGATCTGTGGTTAAGGTCTTGGGCTCTGTTTTTCCAGTCTGTCTTATGACAGTGGCTGGTTGTCACTTGCATTTGTAAGTCTGTAGTGAATTTTTAGTGATTTTGTGCACCCAAGCTAGGGTTCCTAGCCTTCCTTTGTTGGTTGTCTTTTGGTTCTGTCATCCTGTTTGCTTCAGTTTGTTTCTTTTAGACAGTTTATTTGATTCAAGTTTTCTCAAGTACAGTGCATCCTAGGTCCATGACTCTAGGGAGTTAGAGTCATCCTTGTTGCTTGTTCTTTATCTTTGTTGTAAGTTTTTATAGCATTAGGGTTTCCTCTTTGCTCTTTCCCCCACCTCCTTTGCTTGGTATGATTTTTGTCTTATGTTTTTGGTCAGCCTCTATTAGTGACCTTGTTTTGATTTCAGAAGCTTGTTGGTGTTGGTTTCCTTCTTCTTTTGTTGGTTAACTTCACCTTGCCAAAATAGTTGTCTTGTCTCTTATGCAAGCCTTTCTTCCAAGTAGGGTTTATGCTGACTTTAGGGCATTATAGAGTTTGTTTGGGGGTTTTATCGCAAAGTTCCTTTTGATTTGTTCTTCTTATCTGCATACTTTGCTTTGTAGGTAGTTTTTATTTTGCATTCATAAATGAAAATTAAAAAGAACCTATACTTGTTTTTGCTGCTTTCCCCCCCTACCTCCTTCTTTGGCTTGACCTTGTTGGACAAGGTACTGAGCAGCGTTTGTTTGTAGGTTTAGATTGATACTTAGGACTTCTTGACCTTTGTTTATGTCAGTCTTTTTGCTCAGTTTCTTCATTCCAAATTTGTTGGCTTGTTTACCTTTGCAAGCCTTCTTTTCAAGAGAGGTTTATATCGAACTTTAGGGAAACCTAGGGTTTGTTTGTAGGGTGTAGAGTAGTTGTCTATTTGATTTGCTTACAGTACTTGCTTGCATTAGCTGATAGGCTGATTTTTCTTTTTCATTTATAAAAGAAAAAGACAAAAACACATGTTTGCTTTATATGCATGTAGATTAGGGTTTTAGTCTAGATTGCATGGCATATCATTGTTTTTGAAAAAATTATAAATATAAAAAGAATTTGTTCTTTTGTGGTTTTCAAGTTTATATTTGAAAAATAAAGAGAATAGTTTTTTATTTTTGCACTTCATATCTCTTTGCTTAGTCATTTTGTTTCAGCTTTGAGTCAAAAGACCACATAAGTTTCATGCCATTTACCCTCTGACTAAAAACAACCCTTAAAATAAACGATATAATTTTAAAAATTATTCGTAAATTTTATTTTATAGGGTCATACACCAACTAGCTCAGGCTAGACTTGTGGCTTAGGGAGTTTCAACTCTCCACAAGTGTTAAAATTTCAGACGTAGTTGGCCATTCACTAGGTAAACCCTTTTCTGTGTTGATTGTATCTGGGAAGCTCCTCTCAAAGGGGAGTTAAGCACGAGGCCGTGTGGAGGCTTAGACAGAGGAGATAACCCTCCGAATCCTTGTCAAAACGTAACTCAGGACTTTTACACATCTGAGGATTTTGTCCTAGACAGAGTTTCGGGCTCAGCTACCCTGCCCATGCGTATGAGTCTGGCTTGCAAATGTACCCCCAGACTGTCAATATAGTTAAGGTAGCCTTTCGTCTCTTTGACATCTAGGGTTCATACACAGGTACACCGAAAGGTTATTTCTGGTTGACCTTGGACGGACTTGGAAGGTAACCCCGGTAGAAAGTGTGGGAGGGCGGTGGGTGATTCCTCCGCTTGTGCCTAAGAACATCTACAGGGATGCCAAGTAACTGTCTATCATATTTCTTCTGGAATGTATATCTTATACCTGTTTGTTTGTTTGGCTTAAGGAATTTTTAGTGAGTGCTGTGTGGTTTGTCTGTACTTAGTATGCCTTTAGGTGTGTGATTTCTAATTTTGGTTGTCTATCAACCTTAGAATTTGTCTCCTTGTTTGAAACTATGGCTAACACCCCTTCGAACACCAACCAAGAGATCCCCATGCTGGGAACTCCTTGTAATATTCCTCTCACGAGGAATGTTGGTGTTCCCTTGATGGCCACCCTGAATCTACCTGGATTCACCCTAGGGCTACCAGTCTTGTTGTTTTCCACTCCAACTTTCCTGACTACTCCTGATGCTTCTCAAGTAAGCTCCTTATATCAAGGGCATCAAAACACTGCTTCCCCTTCACCTGTAGTTGATTCTCCTCCTCCTTCTACCTCATGCGGTGAAAGTATTGATACTAGTAACCGGCAGTCTAAAAGGAGTAAAAGAAGGAGGAATAGGAAGAAGGCACATAAGCAAGGGGGCACTCATTCAACCTCTGCAAGTCAAGTTGAACCTCACCACCCAGCCTTTGCAGTTCATGCTGGGGGCACCTATCCAACCTCTGCAGGTCATGTTGGATCTAAGCACTCGACCTCTGCAAGTCAAGTTGATCTTCACCATCTAGCATCTGTTGATCATGATGGTGGGATCCTTCCAACCTTTCCAGGTCATGTCGGATCCAGTCACTCAGCCTCTGTAGTTCATGTTGAGGGCACCCGTTCAACCTCTATTGTTCAAGTTGAACCTCCTCATCCAACCTCTGTTGTTCATGTTGGATCCATCCACCCAGCCTCTGTTGTTCATCTTGGGGGCACACACTCAACTGCTGCAAAGCATGTTGATCCTAACCATTCAGCCTCTGTTGTTCATACTGGTGGTGCTCATCCGACCTCTGTATGTCATGTTGGACCCAGTCTCTCAACCTTTGATAGTCATGCTGGGGGCAGTCTCTCAGCCTCTGCAGGTCATGCTGGGGGCAGTCTCTCAGCCTCTGTAGTTCATGCTGAAGACAATCCATCAACCACTGCAAGTCATGTTGACACTATTGAAAAGACTACCTATTCAAAACACAAGCCCAAGTTTCCTTGTAAGCTTTGTGAGGGATACCACCTTACTTATAAATGCCCTTCTATTGTGCAGGTGCGAAGAGTTTGGTTTCATGGTCATCCCATTTTTTAACATTCTGAAGTCTTTCAACAAACAGCCTCTCTTAGTCAGGTTGGACCCGGTCACCCAGCCTCTGTTGGTCATGCTGGGGGAAAAATCTCATCCTCTGCAGGTCATGTTGAGAGAAAACAGTCAGCCACTGCTAGTCATGTTGAAACTGTTGAGAAAAGTGGTCATTCGAAGTGCAAACTTAAGTTCCCTTATATGCTATGTGAGGGAGATCATCTTACTCACAAGTGCCTTGCTATCATGGAGGTATGAAGAGTGTGGTTCAAGACTCAATATTTTCCTTCTCCTAAACACCCTATAGTTTCTCAACAACCTACTCAGCCTTTGGTTGATCAAGTGGTCGAACCAATCTCAGATTTGGTCGATCCCACTCTTCTTTCGAAGAGTGATCCTGATGTCATTGAACCAATGCCATTTTTGGTCAATCCCACTCTCCCTTCAGAGAGTGACTTTCATGAAGCGGTTGAATCGATTCCATTGTCGATCAATCCCACTCTTCCTTTGGAGAGTGAAGTGTCTAATAGTTACATTTTCTTCACTTCCAGTTCAGAACTTACTGAACAAGGGGGCATTGAACTCGCTTCAGATCAACCCCCACCAAGTTCTTGGATTGCTTCCTTTGATTGGGATAGCCTTGTTGAGCCATGCCTTCCTTCCGCTGCACCTTTCCAGATAAAGGTCAAAGTTGAACCATATACGATTGCTCATTTTATTGTTGATGAAGGAGCCTTAGTTAGTATTTTTTCTGCTCGTGCTTGGCGAGGCATGGGATCTACCGGCCTTGTGTCGACTGCTAGTCAGTTACTAGCGTTTGATAGAAGAACTTGTATAGCCTTGGGAATTCTTGGTCAAACACCTATTTCTTTGGGTGGGAAGACCGTCTTGGTTGACTTCATGGTGATAGAATACCCCTTGGACTTCAATATGCTCCTTGGACGTGATTATGTCTATGCCATGCAAGCTGTGGTGTCAACATTCTTTCGTGTGATGTAATTTAATCATGGAGAAGAAATTGTCACTATCGATCAGTTGGATTTTCTTGATCCATCTCCTGACCTAACTAGAGACCAGGTCTTTCCTTTATTGGTTCCCAGTGTTTCTATAGACACTAACCTGCCATAGGTGAACTATGTGGCCTCTTGTCCTTTGTGTTCAATTGCTACTGAGAAGCAGCCACTGTTTTCATGCTTACCTTCTCGAGACTTGGTCCCAACAGTTGATCGGGTGCATCATCCTAAACAGACTATAGAGCATGCTCTCCACTTTGTCGATCCATTTGAAAGTTTAGATATGTGTCCTATCTCGGATGATCTGCTTCCTTTGGATGAAGTTTTCCTAGAGTCTTTGATACAATCTGACCTTCTTTTGGATGTTAATTCAGTTGTGACTAAGTCTAACCCTGATTTGCTTAGTAAGCCTGATTTTCCCATGGATCGGTCTTCTTATGTTGGTCCTATTGAGTCTTTTGACTCTCGCTTTGAACAGCAAGTTAGTGATCCTGATGAGTTTGATTTTTCTTATGAATTTTTTGACTCATTGGATATTGAGTTTGTTCCTGTAGACTCTATATCCCTTGTTGATTTTTGCTCTCCTTCTGAGGTTGATATTATTGATTATAAATCCTCGAGCCTTGCTTCTATAGAATCTTCTTCATTTGATTCTACCTTGACTTTACCTTTTATAGAAGATAGCAAAGTCACATGTGTTTATGCCAAAGTGACTCGCATCAGATATTTTCTTCTAAATATGATTCTAATGTTGTTGTTTCTTGGAGACAGGATTTGTAGTTAGATTCACAACTGTTTACTGGCCTCACTTTGTTGTTCAATTTGTAATTGCATTTGCATGTATCCTGCTCGCGCTTTTGAGCCTGATGTCAGCTTCCACGCTTTTAGCCTGTTGTATAAGCCCTCATCTTTGTTTTCATTGTCGCCCAACCTTGTATCATTTTGCCTTTGCAACTTGACACCTTTTACCTTGAGGAGACGTTCCCCAAGTGTCCTTATCTTGATCACTTTCCTTGAATTATGCATAGGTTTGTTCCTTGCGCTTGGAACTAGTTTCACCTACCTATGACACTCGTCTCCTCGCATTGAGAGAATTCTTTTTGCTCTCCTTCGAGCTCGTTAAAAACAGTAAGGAGGCCGCGAGTTGACTTTTTCGGACTCGATAAAACTTCCTAGGAAATATTATGAGTTTCTTTAGGCCCAAGTCTGACTCCTTAAAATAGACTTGACTGCTGAGTAAACTTGTCCATTCAGGCTCGTTAAGAATATGTGAATGGGCATCCACATTGGTGGTAGGTTATCTCTTTCTCGGACCATGTGGAATAGTACGAGAAAGGATCACTCTCTTTTCTTTTGAATTGAGAAGAGTATTCTCAGGCATGGGTTTATCGCTTTTCTGGACCTAAGGGACTAAACTTACGAAAAAGGAACCCCCGGTATGAGCTTAGTTTTCTCTTTTTCGTGCTCTGGACCAAAACATGAAAAAGATTCCAAGTGTACTTTATGTCCTTGTCATGCTTGTTAAACCCTAAAGAACAAAGCATCGAGTTTATTGTTGTAAGTTCCATTTCTCGTAATCAAATGGATCTTTCTGAGTGATATTGCCTTCCTTCACACTCCTAAAACTTAGGCTATATGCTACTTTTGAAGGAGAATTGGGTAGGTGGTAATTTAACCTTTTTCGGACCTTCCTGACTAAGTACGAAAAAGGTGTGCCTTTTCTTCTTCGAAAGTTAAGAGAGTTCTTATGTGGTGTGTTTTATACTTTTTTAGCCTCAGGAGACTAAATTGTACGAAAAAGGACCCCCCTGGAGTCTTCTTTGGCGTTTTCAGACTCTCTAAACTATGAAAACACCATCGAGCATGTACTAGTTCGAGCTCGTAAAATCCACGAATCAGTGCCTTATCAAGCATTCTTCTTTCTTTTCTTCAAGCTTGCCAAAAATGAAGATGGTCCCGAGTTTGCTTTCTTGGACTCGTTAAACTTTACAAGAAAGAGGGGACACTATCAAGCATTATTTTCCCATCTTTTCAAGCTTGTCAAAAAATGAAGAGGGAACCGAGTTTACTTTCCTGGACTCGTTAAAATTTAACAGGGAAGGTAAGGAAGAAGTTTTCTCTTGTTTTTAGTAATGGTGGCATGTCATCCTTGAACATAGCACTCTTTGTTTTCCGATATCCATATTTCAGTGTCCACTTGTGTTCAGCTATCACTTTGAGTTTCTTACTCCTCCTCTTGTTCATTATACCTGGGGAGTCTGATCATGTCTCCTACATGACAGATAAGTTTAGTTGTTCTCTCTATAATATATACGCTGCCTTGGGTCATCTCTGTGGTTTGCTCACTGTTCAAGGACTTTTCCCAACATCTTTTTTATAGCCTGATCCCATCATTGTTATATCTCTTATCTATTTGTGTCTCCCTTCTTTTTCCTAGTTCCTAGTCACTCTTGTGATCTGTTGGAGGATCTTTTTCCTTCCTTATCATAGCATGGTTCCGTTTCAGCATTTCCTAATGACGAAGACCTAGAGTTTTGATGATGGTACCTCAGGATTCACTTTCATTATTGGTGAATTCCTTTGCTTCACTTGTTGATTATCATCTATTGATAGACAAACTGTTGAATCCTTTCCATATTCGACTTCAACTTCCCTTATTCACATGGCTTGGATTGTACTGGTTCTTTGGGATCCTTTATGAAGACCTTAGTTCCTCACCTATGGACTAAGTTGCACAAGATTATGTTCGATTCCTAAACATAGCTTCCAGATCTTTGAAGAGTCATTATTGTATATTGTGGCTTCGATCCACTTTTGTAATATACGTGGTTTTATACCCGTATTATATGATGTACTCAAATATTGTACAGGAGCTAGTGTTCCAGTAAATTAAACATAGCATCCTCAGATGTAACTTTGTCTATGACATTACTATGTATTTGTTTCAAGTACTCTCTCTGCTTCATTGGATTTCTGAGTTCTCCAAATCTATTGATTATAATGTATTTCGGCCATCGTTTCCCTCCGACCTCACACATTAGGGGGCATCTGTTATCCATCTGAATGGCACCTATCTATCTGAGTGCCGACATCCCTCATGTTGGCACACAAAAGGACATATATGGATTGAGGTTTTCCCATAACACTATAGATTGGCTTATTATAATACATTCCTCCTCCATCTAGCTGGTTACTTTTCCATTTTACTATGTTAAGTTGTATTCTCAACTCTCTACATGTACAAATCACGCATCATTCGCGAGTGTCGGTTGCTGCAAGTCGCGAATGGATCTATTCGCGGGTTGTCTTTCTACATACCCACGAATATGTCCCTTGACATTTAAAAATAAAAACACGCAATAATCTAAGATTAGTTAAGCCATTTATCTTAATTATCTTAACTATCTCAACCTCCTCAACCTTCGAAACTGCCTTATTTCCTCCATATAAATACAGGCCTTGGGGAGGGTGTTAGATATATAGACTTGGAGAGAAAAGTTATGCTGGTGGATTGTATACATAAGTCTTTGGAGCAGTGAAACTCAGAATCCTTTGGTTGCAGATGAGTCCTTGTCTCAGGCATTGGGTTGTAATCTAAACTCTTTCCATTATTGATAATAAAGAGAATCCTTCTTCCATATGTGTTTCATGTATATTGGTTTGATAAATGTTCATGTTTCTGCATTTTATATATGATTTATCTAACCTGCTTATATATATATGAATTATATTGTATCTGGAAGATTGACTCTTGACAGGTGAAAGAGGAGCAACCTTGAAGACTTTAGAGAAGAAGCAGAGTGGAAGAGGACTAGCAAGGATCGACCTTCGTTATTTGAGTAAGTCTTTCTCATCCTCCTATTTCCTTTACTGCACTTTAGATTCAATTGTCTGCAAGTTAATTGAGTATGTTGGTAACCCCAAACCTATGGTTACTAGGTGTATAATCCTGTACAACAACCTGTAGCCAGATACACTTCCATCAAATCAGTACTTGCTCTGGCTGTAGTGATGAAATGGAAGATACACCAGATGGATGTCAAGAATGCTTTCTTGAATGATCTAGTAGAAGATGAAGTGTATGTAGAACAACTACTCAGTTTGGAGACACATGACAGAGAGTCTCATGTATGCAGATTGAATAAATCCTTGTATGGTTTGAAACAGGCACCCAAGACCTGGTATGGCATAATTGACAGCTTTCTATCCAGTTTGAGCTTTACCAAGAGTAAATCAAATTCCAACCTTTACTACAAGGTTGAAGATGGCAACCCAGTGATGCTTCTACTATATGTAGATGATCTATTTGTGACAGGTACAGATGGGTTGATTGCTGATACAAAGAGAAAAATTGCTGCTGAGTTCGAAATGAAGGACTTGGGGATGATGCATTACTTTCTAGGTATGGAGGTGTGGCAGAGTACAGATGGAATCTTCCTTGGACAAGGGAAGTATGTAGTAGAGATCCTAAAGAGGTTTGGGATGATGCAATGCAAGGCTATGGCCACACCTATGGCATCAAACATGAAGCTATTGAATGATGCTTCATCAGAGTCAGTTGATGCTACGATGTATCATTAGATGATTGAGTCATTGATATACTTGAAGAACAAAAGACCAGATATTTTCTTTGCTGTGAACACCATGAGCCAATTCTTGATAGATCTAAGACATGTTCACTTGATTACTGCAAAACATATTCTGAGGTACCTGAAGGGTACAGTTGATTATGGTCTCAAGTACAATGTGGATCAAAATATTAACCTGGAGGGTTATGTTGATTCAGATTGGGCAGGCAGTTCCATTGATAGGAAGAGCACTTCAGGGAGTTGCTTCAATATGGGATCAGGTGTGATCTCTTGGTTTAGCAGGAAGCAATCTTGTGTGGCACTAAGTACAGCTGAAGCAGAGTATGTCGTATCTTGCTCAGCTAGTTGTGAGGCAGTATGGCTACAGAAGCTACTGTTTGATATATTTGATCTCCAGTTGGATGCTACTTGCATACCTTTTGACAACTAGATTTGTGTGAATTTGTCAGCTAATCCAGTGTTCCATGACAAGTCGAAGCATATCGAGATCAAGTATCACTATATTAGGGATATGGTGTAGAGGGGAGCAGTGAAGCTACAGTATGTTGCGACAGAGGAACATATAACTAATGTATTGACGAAGCCATTGGCTAGGCTAAAGTTTGAGTACTTCAAGGAGAAGCTTGGTGTTCTCCAGATCGAGCTTTCCTCCAAGAGAAAACTATGAGACCCATAGCCATTCTGACATGGTGAGAGGATTGGTTCCTTCCATGCTCAGATGTAAGGGCTAATCCATTCTATCATGGTGAGAGGATTGGTTCCTTCCATGTCAAATATGAGTGCCGACCATTCTGTCGAGTAGGACAGATGTAAGGACAACTTCCATTCTAGGAATGGAGGCACCTGGTCAGTTACCAGGAAAAATCAGTCTAGGACTGAGAATCCATTCTAATGTGACATAGGGATGTGTTCCCACTTGATCAGATGTAAGGGATGAACCATTCTATCATGGTTAAAGAATTAATTTCCTCCCATGTCATATGTGAGTGTTGGCCATTCTGTCGAGTAGGATAGATGTAAGGGCAACTGCCCTTCTCTAGGAGAATGGAGGCACCTGGTCAGTTACCAGGTAGCTCAGTGGAGGACTGGGGGCCATTATGATATGATTTCTAGGATGTGTTCCCTCATGATCAAATATGAGTGCAAGCCCTTTCATCATTGTGGTAGGGTGTGTTCCATACTGGATGGATGTAAGTGCGGAGCCTTTCTTCGATCATGTGTTCATCATATATAAGTGTTGATCCTTTCTTCGATCATGTGTTGATTAGATATAAGTGATGTTCCTTTATTCAATCATGTGTTGATCAAATTTAAGTGCAGTTCCTTTCTTCGATCATGTGTTGATTAGATGTAAGTGTAGTATCTATATTTGATCATGTGTTGTTCAGATAGAAATGTTGAGCCTTTCTTTGATCATGTGTTGATCAGATGTAAGTGCTTGGGCCTTTCTTATATGATTATATGATTGGTTCCTACATGATCAGATGTGAGTGTTGGGCATTCCTTTCTAATGAGTAGGTCAGATGTAAGTGTTGGGCATGCCTTTATTTGATCATGTATTAATCAGATGTAAGTGCAATATCTATCTTCGATCATGTGTTGATCAGATAGAAATGATGAGCCTTTATTTGATCATGTGTTGATAAGATATAAGTGCTAAAGAATACCTACATGGAGGCTAGGCCTACAACCAGCATGAAAACGGGATGGCTTTGTATAACTTCCTGTGATGAGAAGAATCATGAGATAGCACCCGTGATGTTCCAAATCCAATGATGATGGCCAATGATGATCCAGATCAAGTGATGATCTAGATCCAGTGATGATGATCCAACAGTGATGATGATCCAGCATTGATGATCCAGATCCAGTGATGATGATCCAGTAGTGATGATCCAGATCCAATGATGATTCCTAGTGATGATACAGATCCAGTGATGATCCAGATCCAGTGATGATGTCCCATAACGATCTAGATCAAGATATGATCCAGATTTGAAGATGAAGATGACTTGAAGACGAAGATGACTTAAAGACTCAAAAGACTTGAGATGTAGATGATGACATGATCCAACTGATACAAAGAAGAAGACCAGTACTAAAAATTGTGTCAAAAGAATACCTTCCTAGTTAAGAGGGAGTGTTGATGTATTTGTAACTTCAGAATGTATTCATCTATGTATCTTATGTATTGTAACCTAATGTTTATTCCAGGATGTATCTATAATGTTATTGAGTCATGTTGTCATGCCCTGATGTTCTGATTAGGAGGATCAATAATGTAAACATGTCAAGTCATTGTGGGTAACCCTCCAATTGTCTAAGGGTTAAAGTCCCCACAGTTCCAGGGCACTAGGGTTATTAGACTCTTCTAGTAGAGGTCGGCCCTGGTAGGGTTTTAATCATGTCGAGATTAGTATAAATAGAGAACTGGAGTCTCTATTTATCACACAACTCATACACACTCATGTGTAGCACATAGTTGAGGAAGAATGACACACTGGGGCTAGATAAGAAGAATATTTTTGTTGTCGAGAGATCACTTACTGTTTTGGGATTTTATTGTTTTGGTGTTGATTCTATCTTTGAGGAAGTTGCAGGGTTTTCTCCATTTATGGTTTGCCCGAGGAAAAACAATGTGTTCATTGTCTCTTGTGTTTCATTGTTGTACTTGTTATTGTCTGAGTTAAAGATCCTAATAATGCTAGCTTAATGTTGAAAAACTAACACTTTCTCTATTAAATCCTCCAACTACAGTTTGAGTTCCATCAATTCTAGTGTACTCATGCGGTAAGGGATTTGGAGGTCAGAACTGATCCTGGGGTCAGTTCGATGGAAAAGTCTAGGTCTCATTTTGGAGGTAATCCGGGGATTTCCTTGGAAACACATCCTTGAATTTTTCAAGAACAGGGAAGTCTTCTATTTGTTCTTCTCTATTAGAATCTGCGTCTCGGATGTTCACCGCAAACAACTTGCAGCCCTTCCTAACACACTTGTTCTCTTGTAAATTAGATATTTGTCATACAAAAACTTTCTTTGGGATGCCTTGAATCTTCACTTGATTCCCTTGGCTATCATTACACAAGATAGACTTGTGTAGACAATCAAGCATGACATGGTGTTGTCCCAACCAGTCCATGCGAATAAGAATATCATATGATCCTAAAGGTAGGATGTTTAGGTTTACCTTAGTAAGGAAACCATTCATGTTTACTTCACATTCTTTAACAATTTCTAAAAACTTTCGTTTCGTACCAATGGCTAACTATACCAGCCAAGGTTTAACATGCTTTACCTTGCCTAACTTGCATAAATCAACAAGCTTAGGTGCAACATAGCTTCGGCAAGCACCAGGATCAATAAGTATTGAAACAGAGGTGTTGAAGATCTTACCTTCGATCTCGACCATTGTAGCTTGAAGTTTCGCCTATCAGCCATCTAATGCTGCATAGATTCGCGGGGTCCCCACTATGTCCTCGACAGTTGGTTCTTCTTGTAAGTTGTGCAAGACCCCACCAGTCTTGTTCTTACAATCTCCGGCATAATGAGGCCCACTGCATTTCCAACACTTGATCTGTAGCGGGGTAGCATTGGCTCCACTTGCTACTGGTTTGTTGACATTAGTAGCTGGTACATAAGGATTCGTACCATGTTTTTTGAAGTTCATGTTCAGTTCAAAGCTATTATTCTGCTTTCGATATGGCTATGGGTTGGACCCAGGTTTGCATTTATCTGAGAAGTTTAAACCTGTCTCGATTTTGGTTCAGGTTCTCCTGCCATAACTTTCCATGCTCATAGCAGAGGCGGGCCTTGTGTAGTGCAGTATCCAGTGTGTTTGGCATGTCGAATTCTATCTTGTCCCGAAAACTGGGAGGAAGACATCCTAGGAACTGGTATATCTTCATATTCTCTTCTTTGATATATGGTACATAATGCAGCAAATCTAGAAATCTATTTATAAATGCGTCCATATTCATGGACCCCATGCGTAGTTCATGGAACTCTTTTACCTTGCGGTCAAAGAACCTTTCTGACATGTATTTTTCTTGGAAAATATTTTGGAAGTTTTCCCAACTTATTTCTCGCATCTCATTTTTCTTGGTGTGCTTTAAATCTCTCCACCATCTTGCTTCCTTACCATTCAGGTTGTAGATTGAAAGCCTATCCTGCATCACACTTGAATAGTTATGAACTTGTAAATACTTACTCATTCCCAGCAACCATTCTTCATCCTTTTCCCTCGTATTTACTTCACCTTCATAATTCGGGGCTCTTATTTTTTGAAATTCCCATTGAATATTGTCATCGTTTCTTTGCCTCTTTCTCCATGGACAAAGTGATTCATCACTAGTAGGACTGTGATGATCCCCTTTAGTGCTTTAGGTGAACCTTCTTTTTCTGCTTCTCTCGGGCTGTTGGCCCACTCATGATACAGTTCTCTTTTGGATCTGTTGGTGGACTAGGTAGGTTTACCTTGTCGGCTCCCTCCCATCATGTTACACAGTAATGCTTCATTTATAGCCTGATGTTCCTTTCTTTCATTTAGACTGTACTCTTTGAAACTTTTTAGTTCAGCTTGAAGACTATGCAAAGCTTTCAGCACATTAAAGTTTAGCTTGACCACCAAGTTCACTTCCGTAGTGGGGGTGGTCATTTCTTCTTGCCAACTGTTTTCTTCCTCACTATTCATAAATTGAACGGCGCTGTAAAAATTTTCCTGACACAATTTTTTTTTAATAGCAGCAAAAAATTTTGTTAGTAACAAAAATTACTTATCATACTTTATTTTCTCTGTGTGAATGCCTCTTGTGCCCATAAGTCTCTCAGTACTAACACTGAGCTTTGATACCACTTGTAATGTCACCAAATATTGAAAAAAAATTATAGGCTAGTAAAAAATACCTAAATGGAACATTATTCACTTGCGGAACTCTAGCGTACATTTCATGTACCTCTATTTATTCATAAGTTGTTCTTACGTTCTATCTTTTACTTTCAGTCATTATTTTTAATGTAAGTTACTTATTATGTTATACTATTGTTTACTACTCAGTATTGTGTTTACACTTTCGTCGCTTGTGTGTTGACACTAGATTTATATGCTTCGTCCTTTCTGTAATGTCGCACTTGTTAATTATGGAGTCCTAACTTAACTTTGTTCACGGAAAAAAAGTGGGAGGAGTTGCAGGACTAGTTCTCCCATGACGGTCTTAAAGGTAAAGTATTAATTTGTTACATAGGCTTACTTAGTTCAATCAATCTAAGGAACCTCTTTTCATTTAAATGCAGTTCATTGTTCTGCAACGAGATCCAATGTAAAGTGTGTTGACAGCCTTTATCTTCGATAACCTGATGCTAGTTATTACGTTTCCTATCGACTTGGTTTTATAACTTGGTAAGTGTCGTTATCGTCAATTTAGCTGCTTCAGCTAAATTTCCTGTACATTAATTATTCTTCATTATGGTTTTAAATTCGTTATCCTATATGTCATTAATATCTCTTTCGTGCTATGTATATTTTCTTACTATACTTATTAACTTCTCTTATGTTCTTTTATTGGTAGGTTATTAGGCGGGTTTAAGAGCAACGGTTGGATTTTTATAGTCCTAGAGGATACCATGGCATACTTTGTATGCCAAGGTTCTTAAGCATATTTACTTTGTTACTAAGGGATTAAAACCCTATGCTTTGAAGCTATGGTCTAAACAACATCTAAATACCTTAAGCATGGTTTCTTAACTTTAGACTAGTGCATCCTAATGGACTATGTATTATCGTGATTATATCCTAAGCAACCTTTATAATGTGTTAATGTTTGATATTTAGAGTTTGGGGTGACATGATATATGGTATAAACCATACGTTTCCAAGTTTTAAGTGTTGGTATGGAGGGTGGTAATAGACGATACCTTATAAAAAGGCTTGACTATGGGAGTGGGTTTGATAAATCATAAATGGACTCTAGCCTGGTGCATTTAATGCTCTTCATAAAGCGTGACATCCTTCCCTTAGGCTTGGCTCATGATAGACGTGCATTGTATTTGTCATTTGGGGTTTCTTCGTTTTGTCTCTACACAGAGGGATGGCCATGGAGGTGACCTACAGACTGTGATGTATGCCCACATGAATTTATACACCTGCACATTGGTTTGGTTTAAAGTTTGATAAGGTGGCATAATCCTCATCCCCATCTTGGTTTTTTCTTGCAGGTATCGAAAGGAATGGCGGAGTAGTGTGGCTACAACACTGTTTCCTTCAAGTGTTGCATTCATGGCCATGGTAAGCCTACTAATTAAGCTTATGCCTGTCACCTTTCAGCCCTGTGGGTAGAGTGAAGTTTCGATTGGTTGTCTGGTTGGGGTTTGGATGCTGTAGTGAATTCAATATCTCCTACAGGCATATGAATACAGACTTGGCTTCTTTTCAATGTTGAGGCATTATGCCATGAATCATTTCTTAGTCCATTCAGCTCTGTGTAATTTTGTTTCAGTTATGTAAATCGTTAATGTTTTGGTTTTGAGCTTTTATAGCCATCGGCTGCACCATTTCTTGTAATGGTGCCATAGCCCATTTGCACGCCTGTGTAAAACCTTTTCCTTGGCCTTTAATGGTGATTATGTACAGACATTGTGATCTCTGTGTAAATAGATATAAGTATTGGTTTTATAAAATGTAATGGTTAACTTGGTATAACGGTGTATGCGATTTCCTTCTACCTTTTTATTGGGCACTGTATTTAAATAGAGTTGGGGTTTTAAATGTAGGGGCATTGGCTTAATCGAATGCTCTACGTGTAATGGATGCATACGGTTTTTAATACTTGATTTACCATGGTTTAAATGGTGATGTACATAGCACTATTTCATTTTGTTTATTCTGTTGTTGAGGTTGATTTATGTGGGTATTCACCAGATGAAGGTTCTATGTATTACAACATTGCTTAGTTGAAAAAGGGAAGGTATAGACAGCGTGGGTAAGGCCATGCCATGAATGGCATGCGCCTTCCCACAATGTTGTGATAGCTTGTATATTATTTGATTATGGTATTTGGTTCTGATGTGGAAAATAGACTATGTATTAAAGTGTTATTTGGCCAAGGCTGGTGGCTGGGTATACGACCTTCATCGATTTGGGCCTCCGTAATTTCGAACTGTAAAATATTTTATAAGTGATAATAGAAACGATATTAGGTATTTACTCTATGGATTTTGTTATGCGTTTTTATTATGGTGATGATTTATGTTAAGGCTCTTACTGTGAAGTTTATTTTTTTTTATGAATTGAATTTGTAACCCATGAGGATCGATACCATGACCTCTATTTATTAATACAAAGTTATATAAATTGTTACTTGGTAAATTTTTAGCTCGATGTTTATGATGGATATTATATGGGACCTTTAAATATATAATACATGTGATTTATGGTATTTTATTATAGATGTTAAAACTATAGGTTCTATGGCATAGACTTGATAAGGACTAGATGAATGGCCACGATATCCCTCTGATTAAATTTAATGTTCGATCCACTTATGTAAAGTATTTTGGTTTTAAATGATTATATGAAGTAGACCTTGGAAGGTCTTTAATAACTCATTTAGCTTGTTTATTATATGAGCTCGGTTCTTAGTAGATCTAGTTTAAAATATAAACTTGTATAGTTAGCATAAATAATATTTTAATTAATTATTACTGAACTAGTTTATTTAAAATTCTGGGGCAAGCCTCTATTAACAAATGGAATATGTCAGTAGAGTATTAAATATAGAGAACCCAGTATAAACATAATACTAAGATCAAAACCTAGTTAATATAGTGATATTTATGAAGGATACCACCCTGAACATAAACAACATATAATAGAATAGAATCATCAAACTTACAGTGTTTTCAGGGGTAGTTTTCGATGCTGCCTCAATTTGTACTTCTCGATCGTCCGCAAGAGCCCTAGCTAATCTAGGCCAGCAAAAATTTCAATTAAAAAATATTGAAAAATCATTACAAATAAAAACAAAAAGACATGTATTATGAAATTGAGGATTTTTTTTATGTTTTATAATCAAATAAAATATTCACCCATTTCTTAATGTTTTATATCTTAATTAGCTTTTTCATTATTCTATAAAGTCTTTCTTAATATTTTATAACTCAATTAACTATTTGATAAAAACTCAATCCAAAATAATGAAAAGTAAATATAGACAAAGGAAAAAAAAATTACAAATAAAGAATAATAAAAAGTAAAAAGATAAGACATTTTCTTTAATTTTTAATATTATTATATCAATTATTTTTTTAAGTCAATTAAACTACTTATAGTGATTCTTCAATATTTATAACTTCTTGGTTGTAAATATGACTTTTCAATATAATAAAATAAAATAACTCAAAACTTTTCCTCAATTAATATTAGTATATAGTTTTATATATTGTAATTTGTAGAACAATAAGTTTTTGATTAAAATTATAATCCATTTAAGAGAATTTACAAATAGAATTGGATTATAAAGTTGAATTTTTATTTTATTTCAAAAGCAGTGGTTTATTATTCAATATGTAATATAGTTGTTAAGAAAAGTTAAGGATAGTTTTTAACTTAAAATTTCATTATAGAAGAGTATTTTTTTAATTAAAGCTTCATTATTGAAGAGTTATTTTTTTCATCAAAACTTCATTATTGAAGGCCATAATTCTAGACAAAAAGTTCTTTAATGGGGAGTATAAAACCCAAAAAAAGTAAAAAAAAATTGTTGGACGAGCAAAGTTGTATCCAAATTCCAACCCTGCCACCAACTATATAATATGAACCCTCCCACATTTTCCCCCATCATGTTGCAGATTGGTAATGCACAATGTCAATACATTATGGCTCCCATTCTATGCATACTTGTTAGCATTTGCTTTTGAGCATCATGCGTCATGATCAATAGACTTAAGGACACTTCTTCATGAAGTTCAATTAGATAGATGGCTTAGGTCTACTAGGATAGGCAACTCTAAACATCCTTGCATGTTGGATTTCCCTCATATAATGTGGTAGCTCTTCAGTACTTTGATGAGAATACAGAAATTTGAAATTTCATTTAATCACTTAAAAATAAGTATGATGATGATCAATATTTTTCTCGAGCCATTTTCACTTGGAAGTTATTAAATTCTTTTCAGTAATCCCTAGCACTTACCAAAGCCAATAGTCAACACCTATAGCAGGGAGTTACAAACATAGTACAATTCCACAGCTTCCGCTCAACACTAAATGCTAGTATGTACTTGTATGATACAACTAGAAATACAATGGTCGTGCAATGGCCAAATATCCGATGCCACAGAGCTTATGCTCAACATGAACATGGAATTCTTGAGAGCTTATGCCCAACATTTCCAATTATATTTTTATGTGTTCCAGAGCTTTATGCTCAACACAAATGTAAGTACTCATGTGCTCCAGAGCCTCTTGCTCAACAAAAAACATCTCGTCGATCATGTGCTTCAGGGTCCATGCCCAACACAAACATTTCATCAATCATGTGCTTTAGGGTCCATGCCCAATACAAAACATATATATACATATATATCATCAACAATTGGTTTACATCCAATATACAAAAAAAATCATCATGTTTATACGCAGTGGGGTATTTGACCCAATATAAAATAAAACATCAATATAATCATCATGATCAATAGGCATATGCATATAAATGGTAGGTACAAAATTGGGGATATTACATCCCTCCCCGCTTAGTATAACACCATCCCTGGTGTTCTAGGGACTCTCAATGAATCATGAAACAATGCGGTGTAAGCCTTTCTCATGGTGGCCTCATTCTCCTAGGTAGCTTCATATACCTCAAAATGCTTCCACTACACTTTCAATTGAACTATAGTGCAATTTCAAAGCTGCACTTCTCTCCTCTCTAATATATGCAAAGGATCAGGGGAAAATTCCCCCTCAGGTTCCACCTGTAATAAGGACCAACCAATGACATGCTTAGTGTCATAAACATATTTCTTTAATAAATATGCATGGAAAACATTATCAACTCTTACATGCGTGGGTAATACTAATGCATAAGCCACTGGTCCTCTCTTGGCCAAAATTTCAAAAGGTCCACAAAACCTAGGTGCTAGCTTACCACACCTACCCAAGCTCAACAAGCTCTATTTTACTTTCACTTTCAAGTAGACATGCTCACCTACTTGATAGTCTTTATCTTTTCTTTTCTTATCCGCATAACTTTTCTTACGGTCTTGTGCCTCTTTAATGTTTCCCTGGACCTTGGTAACTAACTATTCCAAGTCCAATAACAGGTCAAGCCCTAACATGAGCCGATCCACTGGACTGTCAGAATTAACTAGGGTCCTACACTTCCATCGATAGAGTACCTCAAAAGGACTCATCTTGGCGCAATCCTGATAACCGTTTTTGTATGCAAACTGTGCAAGGTACAGATAATTCTACCACTTGGTGGGGTTTTTCATGACATACATTTGAAGCATGTATTCCACAATTTGGTTTACTCTTTCAGTCTTCCCATCCGTCTATGGGTGATAAGCAGTGCTAAAGTTCAGCTGCATCTCTAATCGAGAGAATAAAGATCTCCAAATGTTTCCTGTAAACTTAACATCTCGATCCGAGATATTCACTTTGGGTATCCCATGCAATCTAAATATCTCTTTTAGGAAGATATCAGCAATGTTCATGTCCTTGTAGGTCGATTTCATGGGGATGAAGTGTGCCTCTTTTGACAACTTGTCAATGACTACGAAGATGGAATAATTTTTCTTCTTTCTTTTCGGTAAGCCAGTAATAAAATCCATACTAATAGCCTCCCACTTTCATTCTGGAATGGGAAACGGCTATAGAAATCCTAAAGGATGATGGTGCTCAGCTTTAACTAGATGGCGTTCCTAACATTTTGCAATAAACATTACAGTTTTGGCCTTTAACTTAGGCTAGAAAAAGTGTCTCTTGACAACAGATATAATTTTTTGATATCCTAGGTGTCTTGAGTAGGGTTCCCTATAAAATTCTATGAGGATGATGGACCAAATGTCCCCTCCATCTGGAAAATACAATCTATCCTTGGACCATAGTAGTCCGAAGTCATCCACCTTGTATTGCTTCTGTTGTTGAAACAACCGGTCCTCCTCGACCTTCTTGAGGATCTCCACATAGAATGGGTCAACCATGTTGGTCGTTCTAATCTTCTCATGCAAATCTACATCAATTTGACTCAAGGCCACCTCATATATCATATGAGTTCATAAACTCAAAGAATTAGGAACTTTGTTCTCTTTGCACTTAATATGCTTTAGTTCAAAGTGATACTCACTCAGGAAAGCCAACCATTTGGCTTTCCTTGCATTCATATCAGGTTGATCAAACAAATATTTTAGAATCATATTGTTAGTATTTAGAAGAAACTTCCTTTCCATGAGGTAGTGCTTCCACATTTTCAGAGCCTGGATAATGGTCGCTAGCTCAAGATCATGCGTGGGATAATTATACTCATGCTCTTTTAATTTCCTCGATTCATAATAGATCACATTGTCATTTTGCAAGAGGAATCCTCTAAGTCCTTCCTTGCTTGCATCCATGCATACAACAAAATCCCCATCAGGATCCGCAATCCACAACACTGATGTGGTCATCAAAACCTTCTTAAGCTTTTGAAAACTTTATTAACACTTGTCTGTCCATAAGAACTTGTTTTCTTTCTTCTGCAAAGTCGTCATGGGGCAATCGATTCTAGAGAGGTTCTCAATGAACTTTCGATAATACCCGGATAAAGCTAAGAAGGACCTAATGTGAGTGACACTAGTTGAGGTAGGTGAATCCTTTATGGCTCAAATAATTTCTGGGTCCACAGCTATTCCTGCCTCGGATATGATGTGACCTAGGTACTGCATTTGTCATTTGTAAAAATCACATTTACTAAAATTAGCATAGATCTTGTAACACCCCGGTTTTGACCCCGTTTGCATGATGTATATAATGTAATTAATAGTAGTGAGGAGCTAAAGGAAAAAGCCCCACCATCGATTTGGTTGTGCATGTTTCAGAATTGGGGTAGTTGCCGACGGTATATCGTGCTATTTGGCACATTATAGTTGGGATCATGTAAATACTCACATCAATTAAAAATAAACCCACAACCAGCTACAGAAGTGCAACGTTAAAATGAAAGGGCATGATTCCAAAGGATAAGGGTGGGGGATGTCAAACCTTAGTCTATGGGGGGAAACCCATGTGTTACCACCTTGTTTCACTTTCCATATTCTCTTGTCTCACTCAACCACTTCAATGCTTTGATTGAGTAGTTGAGACAGTTATGGCTGGGAGTGGAGTGTGGCAGGACCGTCAGTCCTTGCCCACACGTACACTCCACCAGCGAGTTGACCTCATGTTGGCAAGCAATTTACCGACATTCTCACCACGAGTCCATTCTCTCCAGCGTCGGCTCACCCTCACGCATGGGGAGTTGTTCACTCTCGCGTAGGGACACACAACAAGGAGCGGGTTAATCTTCCTCACGTAGAGCCGAGTGAAGGAGGGGTGCGATTTCTGGTTTGTGGGTTCATTTTTGATGGTAATAACTCCCGATTCTATATAC